>JALGQZ010000018.1:13696272-13943772 GCA_023105745.1 Austropuccinia psidii
CTTATTATTATTATATTCAATTTTTAAAAAAATAATTAAATATTTCTATAAATTTAATTAATTAATTAAAAAAAAAAAAAATCTTAATAATAAAAATAAAAATTTTATTATTAATTATCATTATTGTTTTCTTTTTTTTTTTAATTTTTAAACCTTACTTAACTTTTCCTAAATTAAATTAAATTAAATTTTAATTCAATTCAATTTTCTTTTTTTTTTTTTTTTTTTGATCATTTATAAAGTTAAATAATTTTTTAATTTTTATTTATAAAATTATTTTTTAATGAATTTTAATCAACTCACAAAAAAAAAAAAAAAATCATCAAGTTATTATTATAATTTTTTTTCTTTTTTTATTAAAAGAAAAAAATCAAACAAAAATTGGGTTTAACCTCATATATGAAATTATTAAATTTTATTAATAATTGTTTTATTTTTTTAATAAATTCATGTACAAATTTAGTAAAATTTACATAATGGCTTATATAGATTTGGATTTATCAATCCGCTTTATTAGATAAAACTTTAAAAAAAGAAAATGATATTTTTATTTCAATTTTTTCTTATTAAATTAAATTCTTCAAAACAAAACATATTGATTTTTTTTTTATTAATTTTTTTTCATTTTCCAAAAATCAGCCAGCATTATTATTAGTTACATTTAAAGAAATTAGTATATATTATTATTCAAATCTCATTAAAAAAGTTTTTTTCAAAAAAAAACGCAACCTCTTTCAATCCAAGACTTATCTAAAACAGATCTAACAGCTTAATCGATCCTTAGGTTTCTGAAGGATACCTCAATATATCCCAAAGCTTCGATTTTGAAGAACAAAGTTGACGTTGAATTTCGATATGCAGCGAGTTGAAGAAAATACTGCATGCCCGAGATCAAGCGGATTGTTTACTTGAAATAGCAAGGCCTGGTTTAATGATTGGGGCAGGCAATATGAGGATGATTGTTTGGGGAGTAGGAATTGAAACAAGACTAATTTGAGTGAGTTGGAAAGATTCCATCAGAGCATGAAAAGATTTAAATGATATCTTTTAAGGTAGTTTTTTTTTTAAAAAAAAGAATGTTTACACAATGGCATGCAGCACAAGTGTTTGAGAATGTCCAACTTGAAAAAAATTACTATATTACCACAGAAAAACAAAAAAACCCATCAAGAAATTAATTTGATTTGGTAACAAAAAAAAAAGATGCTTTTTTAAAAATAAAATGTTTATTTTTAGTATTGTAGTTTCCATGAAATCTATTTGTATTCTTAAAACATTCCATAAAATGAAAGAAAACTTGAAGGAAAAAAACCCCAATCTGATCATCGTTTGTTTGAAAAAAAACATGATCACATGTGTATATGTACCACTTTTTGAACTCCTTTTTTGAAAAAAAAAAAAGACACCAAGACGATCCGTTTTGATTAAAGAAGAAATTTCAATGAGGTTCAAGTGAACGAGATTAAATTTTGTTTGATTGTAGAAAAGATGATTGTGAGTTATTTTATGAAGAGTTATGAATGAGATCATAGTCGATCGTTAATCAACGGTTCGAGAGAGAGGTTTTGAAGACAGGTTAGATGAAGTGATTCTCCTGTGTTCACTTAAATTTCTTCTTCTTCTATAAGGGTTAGGTGAATAATCGGTATGAGCTTCACCATATTTTAATTGTTCGACAGGTACTAATGTAGATAGAGCAGGTCTCATTGGGAAAGGAGAAGCTGCACCAACCAGAGTATGAGAGAGTAAAGGAGGTTCTAAGATATGAATGATAAAAAAGAGATTAATCAAGATGATTTTAAGATTGATGATTAAGAGTTTAAAAAAAAGAATTATAATTTTTTAATGAGATTGACTGACCTGCATAAATTCTTTCTTGACGTTCTCTTCTTCTACGTTCTTGATCTTCGATGGTTAATTTTTTTGAGATTCTACGAGATAGAGCTATTAAACCTTCCTTACGAGGAGGAGGAGGAGGAGATGAATGAGGTTTATGAATTGAAGTGGGTAAAGCTGAGACGCTTTTTGATCTACTCATACTCTTTGATCTACTGATTGAGTTCCATTTACCTAAAGCTGCTTCTACTTTATCACGAATAGTTTTTGCACGATTTAAGTTTTGAGAAGGAGAAGGATTAGGAGGATGATTATTTGAAGAAGATGAAGATGAAGTAGGTTGATGAGATGATGATAAATGATTATCGATAGATGATTTATTATTATTTGAGGATAAAAGGACATGATGAGGTTGATTGATACGATCATAAGAAGGTGGATCGATTTGAGGAAGGGATTTAGAGTGAGATTGATGAGTGTGATGATTTGAATGATTTGAATGTTGAGCTTGTTTTTGACGAGCTAATTTACGTTCATGACGAATTCTAGAACGTTCTGCCATCTAAATTTAAATTGAAATTGAAATTTTTTAAGATGAGTTTTAAAATGAAATAATTTTTGATTAAAAAAAAAAAAAAGAAAAGAAAGATGTGATTTACTTTTCTTTCATAATCTACGTCTCTTTCAATTTGACGATCATCACGACCTCTAATACCGCTTACGCTACCTGACCAACCGAATTCTTCTTCAACTAAGGAGACTCTAGCGGCTGATTCTATTGGATCTAAGAAAGGATTTTGATTTAAATTTTTATGAGAAGGTTGATAAGCTGATTTTGATCTATTTAATTTTTGATTTGAATCGGTTGAGAAAGTTGACTCTGAATCTATTCCGGCAAACATGATAAAAAAAGAATGATGAATTGAGATGAATTATCAAGATGAAATTAAGAGTAAATTGATTGATTGATTGATTAATAATAATTTGATATCAATATAAGAAAAAAATTAATTGAATGATGAAAATGAAAATGAAAATGAGAATGAGAATGAGAATTAAAATCGAAATCGAAATCGAAATCGAAATCGAAATGAAAGGATGATATAAATTTTCAAGAAATTTTTAATAATTTTTAATTTTTAATTTTTAATTTAATTTTTAATTTTTAAAATTTGAAATTTGAAATTTGAAATGAAAGATTTTTTATTTAATTTGAAATTTTTAAAAACAACAACAACAGGAATTAATTTAATTTTTAAAGAATAATTAAGAAAAAAATTAAATTTGATTAAAAAAATTAAAAAAAAAAAAATAAAAAAAAAAGATTAAAAAATTAAAAAAAAAAATTTAAAAGAAACTTATTTAAAAATTAAAAAATTAATAAAAATTCAACATTAAATTTCAATACTTTTTGAGGTGATTTTTTTTTCTTTCTTTTTTGTGAAAATTAAATAAATCTCTTTTTTTTTTTTTTTTAATAAAACTTTATAATTAAATTTTAAATTATTTTTTTTTATTAAATTTCAACTTAATTTAATTTATTTAAAGATTATTATTTATTTATTTATTTATTTTTTTAATTGATCTCTTATTTATTTTTTTAACTTAAAAAAATTTAAAATTAATTCAATTTTTTTATATCAAATTTTTATTTTTATTTTAAATTATCATGATATTATACAAAATAAGAAAAAATGAAAATCAAAACAAAATATATATATATATATCAAGTCATTTTTTATAAGTTTCAGATCAAAGAACTAACATATTAATGTTTTCTTAAGAGTTCTTTATCATTAAATAATTCAATTGATTAGCATATATGACTATAGTAATTCATTAAATCTTTCAACTTCTTTTAAGTTATCATCTGAGAGGTATCTCATTAACAAGGAGATTAATTTTTAATCTTAATTTAAATTCAGCTTCTTAATCTCTCTATCTCATTATCAACCTCTACTAAATTTGGTATACCACTTTCAACTAATTAATTTCTGTCTTCAACCATTTCATTAAAAATTTCTTCTGGTAAACATTATTCAAAATTAACCTAAAAGATGAGGATTAAGGATCTAATTCAAAATCATCATATTTTTTCATTGGTCAACAATACCCAAGTTTACAAGACAATTTGATTCTTTTTCTACCTCCTTTTCAACTTTCGATATTTCATTCTCAAAATTAATTATTAGTGTACTTTCATCTTGAGTAGGTGTAAGAATTATTTTATGGGACTAGAAGTTTTAAATTGTTGAAGTGTTGACTGATGACCAGGTTAGTCTGGAAATTTTAATTTCTAAAATCTGATTGATTTTAAAAAACACTGAAATCAAATTCTTTTCATGGTAGTTTTGGATGGAAAAGCATAAGAATTAGAATTGGTAATGTGCTTTCAATGTAAATATAATCCCCACATATACTGGTTGAACATTGGGTGTTAGATTTGGTTGAAAGAATTATAACTTTATATTTGTGTTGCCCTATGGCACAATGTGATTTTTAAAGTTATTCACAAGGAGGTTAATTTTTCCTTTTGCAGGTAATAAATCTTAAGTCCAGCCTACAAGCCATTTTTTAGAATATGGCTAAAGTCATCCAAGCCTTTCTGTTGTGATAATATTAATATCCCAATTGATGGGAATACTTTTTATTAAATAATTGTGGTCATTCAAGTTGTCCAATATAGAGAGGTAGTAGCTTCTTTGTCCCTGTAGAATTGCATGTAAAGGATATTGTTAATTTCTCCTTGTGTGATTTGAGACCTAATATAGGAGAGACAACCAGCCCCTTGTCTGGTGAAATCTTAAAAAAATAAACAAATTAAGATTTAAAATGAGCTTAACATGTTAGATCTTGGACTTAAAAATAAGAAAAGCTCAGTTTTGAATATTTTTAAGATGTCTTTGGGGTCATAGGCTTTAATTAATTCATTCAAATTTTTTGATATCCCTTTCAACATGACTAGATTTCAAGTCATAAGCCTCACCCTGAAAGTTTATTTGTGAGAAATTGTTCTTATTTTTGAAAGCTTCAAGCCAGTCATTTATTAATTAGATCCAATCATCTGAAAGAATTCCAACACACCAAGAAAACCACTATAACTTTTCAGTTAATATTTTTCCAGTTATATTAATGTTTGAGACAAACTCTTTTTTTGTCCATTATTCAAGAATCTTCTTTATGTAAAAAAATTTGAATTTGTTTATTTGTTTTTTATTTTAAAGGGAAACTTAATATTTGTTTTCAATATATTCAAACTCTTTAATTTGGGATGAAATGAATGGATTCTTGAGGCCCAGATGTGAGTATATTTTTTGAGAAATTAGATTCTATATAAGCTTGGCTACTAAAATTCAAATTTTGCCACTTGAGAATTTCAACCTTTTGAATTATGGTTGAATTTCAGCTTTACTCTTTTATTGTTGTGATTTCTGGTACCCTTTCTTTTTTTGTATTTAGATTTTAATTCTTCTCTTTGAAAGTCAGTCTCTGATATTTAGTTATAAGCTTATATTTATTTCTGGTATCTTCATCTGGATCATCCACCAAATTTTGATATTCTTTAATAATCTTGAAAATCAGAGTTTTAGAAAATTGGAGTATTAAAAAGTCATTTTAATTAATCTCAAAGCATTTTTAAGAAATCTTGAATTCAGAAATAATCTTTTAAAGAAACATGGTTTCCTCTATTATCAATCCACTCCTCTTCCTTCGGAGTCACATGACTTTAAATCTTGATGCGTTAATTAATATTGTTTCTTTTTTTGTAAAGGTATTTATTTGAGGTTTAAAAGATATTTTTCAAAATAATCTATTAAGAGATAAATTAAGACAAAAATATTATTATCTATTTAAGAAATAAGAATATTTTTTTTCATTAAATTGAGAATAATTTATATAATTGAGGGTGATAGTAAGAATGAATAATTTAATAACTTTTTAGAATCTAATTAAAAAAAATCAGTGAGTTATTTATGTAAAATGGTAAGAATAAATTTAAAATAATTTTTTGAATTTTAAAAATTTCTTTCAAAATTTTGGGTAAAAGTGTGGATTTTATAATTTTTTTGAATAAGAAATTTATGGGTTCTAGGTTTTTAACATATTTTTGGCCCTTACCCAATTTGTGGACCAAAAAAACCCTATGGGTTTGAGCAGGTATGGGTTTAAGAAAGTTTATACTGTATTACTCAACATATTTTCATAAAACTTCTTAGTGAAATTCTTAATAAAGGTTTGATTGAAGGCAAAATTTATTGAATCTCAGGAGAAGGTGATTCAATTTATGTAAATAATCACAAATGGGAAGTCAACACATAAAACAGATTAATGATTTTAAAGAGGACAAGAAAAAATAAATAAATCCTTTCATATAGAAATGAGGGCCTTGTGTATGCTTTATCAAAAACATGTGACACTTTCTAATGGTTCCATTTTACCTAAACAAATCATTCATATTAAAAAAGTTCATAAATTTAAATAGTGTGTTGGAGAAATAAATGGGATTTTAATACTGTCCAAAGTATATTGAGATGTTGGAAAGGTTTAATTTCTAAAGATGTTTTTCTTGAAGTCAATTTTTAAATTTTAATATCATTTATGTATTTTTAATGGTAGGTTAGCACTCATGATTCAAAATTTTTAACAAATGAGTTCAATAAAATTTTTTATATACAACCTAATTAATATTGTTTAAAAGATTCTTAAAAAATTTTCAATTATTATTTGAGTAATTAATTGGGCTCATAGCTATTTATTGAATAAGAAATCATCTTTTGAATTGATGGAACAAGATCAGTGATTATATGAAAAACTTAATCCTTTTTGAATAATTTTCTGGAATTAAATGAAACTTTAGGTTTATCTTATGTAACCTTATTATTGAAAAATGGTATTGATATAATTGTGATTATTTAAAATTTTTGTGATTGGAGAATCTTGAGTGTTCCAAGTTACTGATTTAAAGTTATTTTATTTTTTGATTTATTATTTAGTACATTGAACACATTTGTGAATATTTTAATGTGAAATAATTAACAACAAAAAAAAAAAACCTTTTGAAATAGTCAATAATTGTGAAATTAAATGCCTAATAAAAATTTATAGCCAGAATTTTAATGATTTCTTTTGAGATTATGCTAAAATTATCAATTAGCTAATATAAATTGTTTTGAATTATCTCATCCAGAACCACTAATTAATTGAAAAAAAAATCACTTTTTTTTATAACTTTTTAATTTATTGAGAATTTTTTTTTTTTTTTTTGGAAAAATCTAGAAATTTTCATATTTAAGTTGAAAATAGAAATTCAAATAGTATACTTTTTTATTTTTAACCTGTTTTTTTTTTTTTTTTTTCCATATATATAAAGAAAAATTATTATCAAATTCACAAACAAGTAAATTTAATGATTCTTTTTTTTTTATATATTTCTACAATAATTTTATTTCTCAAGATCTTGAATTTAAGAGTAAAATTAAAAAAAGAAAGTTTTTTTTTTATTTTTGAAGTAAATTTATAAAAAGAGTTCCTTCTTTTCCTATTAAAGACTGAATTAAATAATTTATTGTTAAATTTTGGAATTAAATCTTTTTTTTTTTTTTTTTTTTTTTTGGATTTCGGTTAATCTTGTATTTCCATTTCAATAAGAGATTTATTAATCATAATTAAAAAAAAATTTTAGTATATAATTTAATTTTTTTTTTTTTTTTTTTTTGAGTTGAAGTAATGATAAAGAAAAGATATTTTTTAATTTAGTTATTTTAGTTTATAAATAAATCATAAAAATTTGAAAATTAAAATTATTTTTTTAAAAAAAAAAGAAAAAAAAAATTAGGTTGTAATATAAAAAAAAAAAAAAAAAATAAAAAAATCAGTTTTTTTTTTTTTTTTTTTTTTTTTTTTATTATTAAATTTAATATTAGTTTTTTTATTAAAAATAATTTTCTGTTTTTTTTATATTAAAATATTAATATATTCATAAAATAAAAAAATTAAAAAAAAAACAAAAAACATAATAATATTTTTATTTTTATTAATTAAATTTAAATATTAAATAATTTCTTATTTATTTAAATTATTAATAATTTAATAAATTAAAATACTCCCCCCCCCCCTCAAAAAAAAAAAAAAGTTATATGTTTTTTTTTTTTTTTTGAAACTTTTATTTTTTTTTTAAGTTTTTTTTTTTTAAAGGTTAAAAACTTAACATAATTACAAGAAATAAAAAAAAAAAGATTTTAAAAAATTTGAATTTTTTTTTTTATTAAATTTTTATATGCTATTAATAAAATAAATAAATAAAATAATTAAACTGAAAAAACTTTTTTTTTTTTTTTTTTTTTTTTTTGATAATGATGATGATTTTATTAAATCTTAATTTTATCGAAGAAATTAAATTATTAATTTTAATAATTTCAAAACAATAAAAACAAAAAAACAAAAAACTAACTAATATTAAACTTTTATTGATCAAAAAAAAAAAAAAAGATTTTTTTTTTATTTTTAATTTCTCTCCTAATATTAAAAATATTTTTTTTTTCTTCAAAATTAATAATATGAAATAATTATCAAAAAATTTTGATAAAAAAAATATTATATTAAGTTAGACCATATTACTTAGCTTTATTAAAGTAATTATGAGATTATTTCAAATTGGAATAATAAAAAAAGATTAACTATTATTCATTATTTGGTGAAGGTGGTTATAAAAAATATCATTTGCCTCCTAGAAAGTAATATTAATTAATTTGAAAGTAGAAACAAAGCCAAATGACCAGATCACAGGCAAAAAAAATTCAGGAATTTTTCAAAACAGAAAAAAAATATATGAAAGCACAAAGCTAAGTCAATTAAACGGTATTTGGAATTAATGAATATGATGAGGCCAAATTAATATATAGTACTGAAGCTACAATAGACTCATTGTATCCTTTCTACAAATCAATGGATTAAATCTTTGGCGAGAAGCTAAATAAAAAACCATTATCTTAATTTGATTCAAAAATTAAATGGAATACACTATTGGATCCAGAGGTAATTAATGATTGTTTTAACATGGATTATTACAGTAATTAAAATGATATTTATTTTTATGGTGATGAGATTTTTAAACCAAGTATTAATGATACATTTTTGAAATAAAGTGGTCAATAATTTGATTTTTTGACTTTATTCTCTTAGATTAAAATCTCAGAGGAGTAAAAAGAAGGATTTCAAAACTAATTGAACTTCAGAATCAACCTTGAAAAACAAATTGTAAATTCTCCATCAATGAAAGTTTTTTTATTTCAAACAAAAGGACTAAGAAATTCATAATATCAATAATAAAACTCATAAGAAAATACAAAAGATCCGATTATTTGAACACTATCAGGAATTAGTTAACTCTTAATTAGAAGATAATACATTAATTATCTATGTTTATGTACCAAGCTTACTTTGAGTTTTCTGTGCTACAGCCAAAAAAGTTTATGTGAAACTGAATTTTTGGATTGTGAAAAAGACATATAGAAGATGGAACTAAAGCAAGAGAAGAGTTGAGAATCTTTAAAAATCAAGATCAAGGGAAGAGAAACAAAGGCTCATTTAAAAGGCAAGAAGGAGGAGAGGTAATTTCAAAAAAAAGAAAATGTAGTAGGAGTTAAATTTTAAGCATGAAGAAAAAGAAAAATATAGAGAACTTGTTTCTCAAAAAGATAACCATAATATTATTATCTTATTCATTTAATTAAACTAAAAGTTTTCAGATTTGAAAAAAATGAAAAATATTATATTTTCTTAAAAATATGTTAGAGATATTTGGTTCAAAATATGTTTCAGAGTTAAGTTTTGGAATAATATATACTACTTAGTATGATAAAGAGTTATCTTTCATTAATAAAATCTACCAAGCCAACAATATGGAAAGTTTTTTTTAATACTAACCCATAATTGGTTTTTAAAATTTTTTTACGGTGAGGATATTATGTTTATTTTGATAATAATAACATAAAATATAAAAGTTAGTGCGTAAATATTCATGAATATATGGAGATGATAATGGCCTAGTTTATATAGCTTTACAATGAAAAAAAGAATGATTATTTCTGATTCCTAATTAAAATTTACAGTTATTAGAGCTTAAATTAATAATCTTTTTATACTAAATTATTGATTAACAGCTTGAAGTATAATTTAGATCCCCTTATTCCAAAAAAACTCATCAGAAATAAAGAAATAAATTTAAGAAAATTTATCTCGAAATACATCTTTAACAAATATTTCCAATTAGTAAATTTATTTTTGTCTTCATATTAGTTACACTCTTCTGAGTTATGAATTTTCTCTTTATAATCCTCTTAATTACTCAATATGTAATCAAAAGATCTTAATATTTTAACTACTACCCTTTTTTTAACAAAAAATAGAAACACCATTTAAAATTCTTCAGCAAAAGCCAGAAAAAAAAGAAAACTATATTTTCAATTTCTCTTAAAACAACTTTTAATAACCCTTAAAAAGCTTCTGCTAATATGTTATTGAGTAACAGCCTGAAGAATCATTTTTATCCCTTAATTCTACAAAGAATCATCAGAAATGAAGACCTAACTTCAGGAAGGTCCAGCTCAAGAGCCATATCCAAAAAAGCTCTAGACAATTAACCAATAAGTTTTTGACTTTATCATAGCTACATTTATTCAAGCCATGATTTTTTTTCTAGACGCGTCTCCTTCATTACTCAATATCTAAGAAAAAAGATCTACTCTTTTTGCATCTTAACCTTGTTTTATTAATTCAAATTTAGAATGAGTATTTATCATAAGAAAAGACTTTCCAGGCACTTTAAAAATAAGAAAACTAAATACAAGAACTTTAATAAAGAGGTGCCTAATTTTTTTTAAACTTCTTATAAACCTTTAGCTTGTTGATTTTACATGTATTTAGAAACATTCTCACCCTAAATATCTGATCCATCTAATCAAAATTCTTTGTAATAAAATTATGAAACAGTTAGCTATTCATTTTCTAAGAAGAGATTACTAGCTTTAAATTCAAAAAAGAAATATTACGATTCTCTATAAGGATTAACTCCATTTTAAGAAATTTCTTCATGTTTAAGAAGTTTCTTTTTAATTAATTTCTCATTATTTGTTAAAATATATTAGGTTTTAATTTAACATAAAAAAAAAAACCAATTAAGAATTAATTTCTTGAATGATGAATTTTTTATTTTAAAGGAAATCATAAAAAAACAATAAAAGTTTTTTTAATTATGGAAGAAAATTAAATATTTTTTTTTTAAAAAATGATCAATGAGTTTTATTAAAATAAAGAGAAAATTTCCTTGCGTGAAAAAAATTTCAGAGAAAAATATATTAATGTATTATTAAAATAATTTTTCAAAAGTAAAAAAAAATAAATTTACAAATTTTAAAGAACAAGACCTTATTCACATAAATTTTAATTAAGAAAAAAAAGCCATTAAAATTGAAATCAAATCCAAAATTCAATTTTTTAAAAATTTGAAATTTCTAAAATAGAGATAATGATTCAATACCATTTAAATTTGAGCTATGGATTCCAAAAAAAACAAAAGATTATAATCTTGTGGGAAAAAAAGTTCAAGTTTAAAATTTTTATTTTATTATAACTTATAAAGATTTGATAATAATTTGAGAATTATCTGAAAATAATAAAAGTATACTAATAATCAAAAAAAAAATAAGTTCAATCAATGATTAAATAAATAATAAAGTAAGTATTTAAGGTAAAATTAATTTCAAGTGAATAAGCTTCTTAAAAGGAATGGAAGATTAATCTTTGTAAAAGTGCTTTAATAGTGATTTATAGTTTAAAGATATTAATAAATTGCATCCTGTTTCTTCTTCATCTCAATAAGAATCTATTATTAATTGAAAGATCTGTTTTAATTGTAATTTTTCCTTAAAATATAAAATAAATGGTTATTAAATATCTATCAAATTAAAAAATAAAAATAAAATATTATAAATTAAAATAAACATCATAAAAATAACTAATTTTTGTTTATTTAAATAAATTACATGAACTTTGATATTGAAAATTTCTATCAACCTCTTCAAAATATTAAATTCTCTAAGTTTTAATCTTATTAATTTTATATTTATCCTCTAAACTTGGTTTTTTTTCTATCTGAAAGAATATTGTATAAAATAACAAAAGAAACTAACAATTTATTAAATTTAATCATATATGATTTTTTTCAAGTTGATTACATATTTCATAAAGTCATGAGTATATTAATTTAAGAATTAAAATTTAATGATGTATTTTTACTATTGAGCCAGATAAGCATTTATTGAACTTCAAATTCTTTGCATCTGTAAGAAAGATTTAAAAATAAGAATTTAAAACATAGAATGTGATTTAATATTTTGAATTGGATAGGATATATTAATTTTTTGTAGAATAATTAGTGGGATCTTGTAAAATATTCATTCTTTAAGGACAATATATTAATAAAAAGAGCCTTGATATACTGAATTAAAGGAGATAAACATCTTCTTTATATGAAAAATGATCTTTACTGAAACTGAATATCTAACCAAAAAAGTGATAAATTTGATTATTAATTTGAAAATTAAAAAAATTTATGATCAAAATAGTAATAAACATAAACTTATGGCTTATTAATGAGTGGTATGTTTTTTCTATAAACAGATTCCAATATATTCTTGGAGAATTTCTCTTTTCATAACCTGGGATCTCTCCAGAAACTTGTAATAACTTCGCCATGATATAAAGATTCTCTGAAGTGAAAGACTATCTAAATGAAAATACCAGTTTAAAAAAATATATTTAAATAGTATAATACAAAAATATTTTAAATTTGTGAAATTGAAGCCCAATTAAAATCTGATCCCAGGAAAACTAGACGAACTGCCTTCTGTAGTACGGGTGATTTATGAGAATAAGCTTATTGATTGTTGAAAATTAGAAGAACTTGAATGATTTTAAAAAGCGGAATAAATCATTCATTGTTTTTGAAAAATAACCCCTTGAAGTGACTGTTTTAAATAGAATTTTTTTTTAATTATTTTTATTTATTTTTTATTTATTTTTTATTTATTTTTTATTTATTTTTTATTTATTTTTTATTTATTTTTTATTTATTTTTTATTTATTTTTTATTTATTTTTTATTTATTTTTTATTTATTTTTTATTTATTTTTTATTTATTTTTTATTTATTTTTTATTTATTTTTTATTTATTTTTTATTTATTTTTTATTTATTTTTTATTTATTTTTTATTTATTTTTTATTTATTTTTTATTTATTTTTTATTTATTTTTTATTTATTTTTTATTTATTTTTTATTTATTTTTTATTTATTTTTTATTTATTTTTTATTTATTTTTTATTTATTTTTTATTTATTTTTTATTTATTTTTTATTTATTTTTTATTTATTTTTTATTTATTTTTTATTTATTTTTTATTTATTTTTTATTTATTTTTTATTTATTTTTTATTTATTTTTTATTTATTTTTTATTTATTTTTTATTTATTTTTTATTTATTTTTTATTTATTTTTTATTTATTTTTTATTTATTTTTTATTTATTTTTTATTTATTTTTTATTTATTTTTTATTTATTTTTTATTTATTTTTTATTTATTTTTTATTTATTTTTTATTTATTTTTTATTTATTTTTTATTTATTTTTTATTTATTTTTTATTTATTTTTTATTTATTTTTTATTTATTTTTTATTTATTTTTTATTTATTTTTTATTTATTTTTTATTTATTTTTTATTTATTTTTTATTTATTTTTTATTTATTTTTTATTTATTTTTTATTTATTTTTTATTTATTTTTTATTTATTTTTTATTTATTTTTTATTTATTTTTTATTTATTTTTTATTTATTTTTTATTTATTTTTTATTTATTTTTTATTTATTTTTTATTTATTTTTTATTTATTTTTTATTTATTTTTTATTTATTTTTTATTTATTTTTTATTTATTTTTTATTTATTTTTTATTTATTTTTTATTTATTTTTTATTTATTTTTTATTTATTTTTTATTTATTTTTTATTTATTTTTTATTTATTTTTTATTTATTTTATATTTATTTTTTATTCATTTTTTATTTATTTTTTATTTATTTTTTATTTATTTTTTATTTATTTTTTATTTATTTATTATTTATTTTTTTATTTATTTTTTTATTTATTTTTTTATTTATTTTTTATTTATTTTTTATTTATTTTTTATTTATTTTTTATTCATTTTTTATTCATTTTTTATTTATTTTAAAAGAAAGGAAAAATTTCATTTAAAATAAATAAATAATTATATCAATATTAATCAAAAAAATAAGAAAAAACTAATCAATTCGATCAATTTCTTACATTAGAGTGTTTCAAATCTAAAAAATCTCATATTCAAAATCTTGAGTTTTATTTTTAATTTCATTTTTTTTATTTTTTATCAAATTCTCAATTCAATTTCTAGAATATTGAAAAAGGCATAAGCCTCAAAGTTTTGGTATTTCAAAAATTAAGAAATCCCTATATTATTCTTTGTTTTTTGGAAAAACCCTGAAGTTTTCATAAATAAAATCTTAGCCTAATGTATATAGATTCTTTATAAACTTCACTAACTGAAATTGATTTTGAATCTTAAAAAATATTAATTCAATATCAAATTTAAGTTTTTAAAATTCCAGGAAAATCATCAAATTTTCTTTTTATCTGATTTAAATGTATTACTCAAATTTTGTCTTCATATAAATTCAAAATACCTCAGAAAGAATCGAAATTAATTTATACATTAAATTATCTTTATTATGTAATTGTAATGTAATATTATTTAGATCCTGAATTAAAAGAGAACTTGTAGCTATTACAAGATCTTAGAATATAAAGGTAGCTTAGGACCCAGAAGATGATGCCCTCAATATATATATACTTCAGGTGATTTGGTCAGATTATCCAGGGGAAAATGAAAAAAAGAAGTGCCATACTACCAATTAGTAATTAAATTATATGGTATTGATGATTCAAGATAAAAAAATTTCAAAATTAATCAAGGTATAAGTAGCAGGATCCATCAATCAAGCTTGCTGTAGAATTGTCTCAACTAGGATAAAATGGAAATAGGGAGTCATTAGGTAATCTTGGGATGCTATTTAGTGTTAATAATGGGGAAATTCTACTTTATATTGAGAAAAATAAAAGTTTTTATGAAGTATGAAAAGGATTATATAAATTGGAAAAATTATCGAAAGAAAATGGAGATTTATTAAGTAATTCAAGATAAGGGATTCCCTAGATCTATTAGACTTATTGATGAGAGACTAACAAGCTCTTATTACAGAACCCCAAAATTTGGGGAAGCTTATTCTGAATGAAAGAAAACATATTTTATAAATCTTATTTCAAATTTAACTTCAAAATGTGATTAAAAAAATTTAGGAATTAAATTTTGGTTCTGTTGATTTTTTAGTTGAATAATTGCTTAATGATAGTTCAACTTGGAAATTCAAGATCACCCAATTAATCCAATGTATATCTAAATTTTCAATTATAAAAATTATTTACACGGTATTTTCATTGAAAAAATGAGTACCTCCTTGTAGATTCAGAATATAAAATTTCTCAATGACTCAGGCTAGCTTAGAAAGGACAATATTCCCATTCTTAGGACCATAAAAGTGTCAATATATTTTTTAATAGATCAAAATTATGTATTTAACCTACTATTGGTGCTCTTGAGGGAAGGTGATTATCTTTGAGGGAGTTTCCAATCAGAGTAACAATAAAAAATGGTTCAGTATTTTTTCGAATGGGTGGTAACTTGTGTAATATTACCCACTCTATTAGCTCATATTAGAGAAAAAGAGATATGATTATATGAAGAAAATTCATGAAGCACTTTAATTTCATAATTATTTGAATAAAAAGATTCAAATACACACTCAGAAATATAGGAGAAAATAAATTAAAAAACTTTGAACCAATTTAAAAATAGATAAAGTCTTGTTTTGATAATACATAAATATTTCTTTACATACTAAAAATATTAATCATTAACAATTTTCTTTTAGAAATTATTAATAAAATATAAGTAATTTTTTTAAGAAAAATTTCTTTTGAAAATTTTATTAAAAAAACTCAGATTTAGGACATTTTTTTTATGTTGAGTTTTTGTCTTGGTTGATGGGAAAATTATTGAGATAAAAAATCAGATATTCTTTTATTTCAATGGAATAAATCCATATAAAGCTTTTTTTAATTAAGTATCTTGTGATCTTGCTTATTTCTTCCTTGAGTCCCGAGAGATTTAGAGCTAAGAACTTGTGGCTTAAAATTTATTAATCTTTTTCAAATTTTAAACATTTTCATGTTGATCTGAAAGAAGAAATAACAATTGGTAATTTATGAATGGTAAGTTAATTTTTTTTGAAGTTTTTGTGGTTTGATGAAGAAAAATTTCAGTATTACAGAGGAGCTCAATTATTTATTTGTTTTTGTAAGAATAAAAATTTAAATTGAGTTGAGGAAAAGGATAATCTAGGAACAGATTGTTTGAAAATTCTTGGATTAGGTTCTTCATTATTTTTGTTTCTAAAGAAAGAAAAAAACCTGTGTATTTCTGTGAAATTCTTTATAAGTGGAAATAAAATTGGAAAAGGTTTCTAATTAAGGTGAGGTGTTTTATTTTTCAGTCAAATTAACTAAAACTAGAACATAGAGTATAATTAATTATATCTCGAGTTTGTTTCAATAGAAATATGTAAAAGGTTTTGATCTGTGAGTGAATAAGCTAATCAAAATATTGAATTTCTAAGAAATTATTATTAACTTGATCGATATACTTTTGAGTTAATCCAGGTTTACTTTCATAAAATCCCGAATACTTTCAAGAATTAGAACCCTGACAAAATCTGCTTCCTTTAATAATTGCAAATAGAATATGCTCCTAATTCTTGATAAGTTGATTTTTTTTTGCAAGTTTATTTAAGATAATAATGAGATTTTTAAGCTGGTACAAGATTGGAGTGGGGTGATTGAACTAACAAATCTGATAAATAATGATTAATAAGTATGGATTATGATTTTTTTCAATAAAAAATATGCTTGGTTTAGAGTATTTCAGGAAGGAGTTTAATCCAGGACCCATTTTCATCCTTTTTTTTGTCCATTTAAACTTATCCATTAATTCTTATTTTCAGCTTGGAGATTTAGTGAGGTTCAATCAATTTCTTGTGGCATTATTCCTTTTTTTCAGGTTTTCGAAGCTATGATTATGGTTCATCTTAGTTTCTGATAGAGATAAAGTAAACAAAACATATGTGTATTTGATATAAGAATGAAGTTGAGTCGTAAAAATCATGATACTATACAAATTGAGAGAACTATTATTTATTAAAACAACTTCAGAATTAATATCATGATTAATTTGAGTCTAAAAAATCAATCTTTTTGATAATTATACAGAGTTAGAGGAGGAAGGAGGGTGTGCTTTTTTTTTTAATTTGAGAAAAGTTGGGATAAATTACTTTCTCGCGATTAAAACAGGAATCAATTCAATATTAAATAATAATATCAAAAAATAAAAAACAAAAAAGATTGAAATAATCTTCAATTTAAAACAATTAAATAGTAAATAATAAAACAACATGTGATGATGATAATAAGAATGATAAAAAAACCCAAAATTCATTGTAAAAAAACTAAGAAAGTTGTGTAAGAAATCATTCTAAAATAAAAATAAAAAGTGAGTAGTTTATGAATAGATAATATTGAAAAGAACACAAAGTAATTGAAAACAATGAAAAAGAATCAACTTGTTTTTGATTAGAGGTAGTGTGAGTGGTTGTTAATAAATTAGAAATTGATCTCAAAATTGATTGGAGGGCTTTTCAAGAGTAAGGGGGGTGTGGTGAATTGAGTTTCGAAAGAAATATAAATTGTTTTGTGATTTGATGTCTATGTGATTTTAGTGATTTGGAAGGGTAATGGTGGTAGGATGTATTAAAATAAAAGATCACTAAATAAAATTGATTACCTAAAATAAAAATAATTAGTATATAATTGAAATATATGGGAGGTATAAAAGTATAGAGCCTAAACAAGGCAACTTATTATTATGAGAGTGAATAAGAGGTAAAAGAAACACAAATCTGTATATAAAAAAGTATGAATAAATAGATGATTATTATAAATTTAATATGAAGTGATGGGGTTAAAAGCTTCTCAAAAAAGAGAATTGGAATTGATTAAAGATATTTAAAAAAAATCAAAATGAAGTAAATATTTTTTTAAATAAACTGATTTATTAAAAAAGATATTTTATTTTCTTAAGCTGGATTTTTCGAGCTGGATCTTGTTTTTATGAAAGAAAATATTTATTGGATGAAAATTTTTGGAAATAAAGGAAAATTAAAAGAGACTTTCTTTTTCAAAAAAAGTGAAAGAAAAAATTACATTTTTTGAAAATTTTTTATAAATGAAGTTAAATTAAAACTCAAAAGAAAGGAAATCAGAATTGAATTCAAATTTTGCAATTTTTAAGAAAAATAAAAAAATTGATATGATTAATTTAGGGTGTTGGTAAAAACACGTAAGAGCTTACATGTTTTTACTAAAAACTTACGTGTTTTGGCCATAATTTGGTAAAAACATGTAAGTTTTTAGTAAAAACACATAAGGGGTGCCCTGGGCCCATTTTTAATTAAAAATGAAACACAATTGGGCCTGTATTGGGCCAAAACATGCCCAAAAGAGCTTTTTTCCCCACAAAACCTCTCTAACTCCAAATTGCTTTAGATTTTTTTGCCCAGCCCCCCCAAAAAAAACAAGCCCAAACACCACAATAATCCACATTATCCCCACCCCAAACCATTGTTTTTTTTTGGAAAAACAGCATTACCAAAGCCATTTTGCAAAGCTTTTCACACTTTTTTTTCTTTTTTTCCCCCAAAGACTGCATTTTCCACCACAACAACCTGCTTTCAAGCCTCTCAATTTTCAATTTTTTACCTTCCCTGATCTATTAATCCCACATTTAAACCACTTTCTTTCACTCTTAACCACTTCTGTTCATTTTTCACACCTTTTTTCACCTCTTTTTCACATTTCGAAAGGTTCTTACCCCATTCCAAATCCCCCAATTCCCCCTTTTTTTCACTTTTATACATAATTTTCATTAAAAAAATGCTTCAACCCCCCACTGAAGGTGAATTTCAGACCCTTGAGCTTCTTTGGCAACATGTGCATAATGTTGCCAGGGCTCAGGGGTATGCTGTGTCCACCTTGAGGTCCAATATGACCCACAACCAAATTGAAATATGTTGTGACAGGTTTGGCACCCCAAATCCCAACAAAAGCCCCTCCAAAACAGTCACCTCAAGAAAGCTTGACTGTACTTTTAGACTCTATGCCAGGAAATATGCCAAGAGTACCACTTGGACTCTTAAAGTAAAAAATCCTGAACATAGCCATGATGCCACTGAAAATATCATGGCACATCCTGCTTTCAAGAAATTCAATGAGAAAGAAACATCCCAAATTGCTCAAATGTCTGAATCACTGCTCATGCCAAGGCAAATTCAGGCCCGATTATGCAGCAAGAGGGAGTCTGACAGGCCTGTAATCCTTCAAGACATTTACAACCAAGTCAAGAAAATCAAGAAAGACAAACTGCAAGGCAGAAGGCCCATTGTGCTCTTATTGACACTATCAAACAACAAAGTTTTGTTTGGTCCTCTGCAAGGGATTCTGAGGGACACATTACCTCCTTGTTTTTTACTCACCCCCTGGCCATAAAGCTTCATGGCTTTACTCATTTCATTCTTATGGATTGTACTTATAAAACCAATAAGTACAAAATGCCCCTTTTTCATATTGTTGGATTCAGCTCAACCAATAAGACCTTCTCTGGGGCTTTTTGTTTGATTAAGAATGAAAATGAAACTTCATATACTTGGGCATTAAATCAATACATTGAAAAGGTCCTCAACAACACCAATCTTGTTCCCCCTCCAGTTATTGTTATTGACAGGGATCTGGCCTTGAAAAACTCTATTAAGAAGCTCTTTCCAGACTCCAAAGTCATGCTATGCATTTGGCACATCAACAAGGATGTATCTGCTCATTGCATGAAGAAAATTGGTCATGGAACTGATTTTGAAAATTTTATGGGACTTTGGAATCAAGTAATATACTTCTTCACTTTATTTCACTTTATTTCACTTTTTTTCTTATTATTGTCTTTATTAATGACTTTGGGATTCTTTTCTCAGCTTATGTATTCACCCACTGAAAAGTCTTTCAAAGACAACTGGAAGAAGCTTCAAAAGAAAGTTAAAAATGCTGAGGTCTTTCAGTATTTGGAAAATACCTGGCTTCCTCTAAAGGAGTATTATGTGCCAGCCTGGACCAACCACAATTGCCACCTGGGTGTGGGCTCCACCTCCAGAGTTGAAGGTGCCCATGCCATGGTTAAACTTTGGCTCCAAAAGTCCACTGGTACTCTCCTGGAGGTAGTCAGGCCTCTCCACATGGAATTCAGAAAACAATTTATTGAAATTATCAACAGAATCTCCAAAGAAATGATTGTCCATGTCAAGAATTGTCCTTCACACATCTGTGCCCTCAATGGCAAGGTGTCTCATTATGCTCTTCAGATTGCCTTTGAAAATTTCAAAACAAAATTTCCTCCAAATGCAAAATGCACCAACAAATACAACAATTAGAAAGGCATTCCTTGCAAGCATAAGACCCAAAAGGCATTTGCCAAGTGCCAAAGGCTTGAATTATCAGACTTCCATCCTCAATGGCATTTGAATTTTCCTGTGAGGGTTTTTTAATTTCTTCTTATTATTTTTTTTCTTATTAACTGATTTTATTTGTCATATTCTTCTCAGGCTGGTTTTCAAGGTGATGATCAAAGTGTTGAAAAAGAAAGAAAGAAAGAAGCCCAGAAAATATTTGAAGACATTGGGGAAGACCTGTTTCAAAGACCAATGGCAGAAATCACTCCAATACTTCATCATTTTCAAGATGTTTTGACTGGAAAAGTCCCATTTGATCAAATTCCCAATAGTCAAGAGGATGATCAATATTATGAAGACCCTCTAGAATGCAAGAATATCCGTGGAAGACCCCAAGGAGCCAAGAATAAAAACAAAAATCAAAACAAAAGAGAACCTTCAAGATTTGAAATTATTGAAATTCAATCCAACAGAAGAGGAAGACCCCCTTCAAAAGTGACCAGTACAACAAAATCAAGATCCAAGTCAAATGTCCCCTCTCCAATTATGGAAGTGGACTCTCCTGAAGATTCTGAAGATTCTGAGGACTCATTATCTAAATCCATCAGTTCATCAGATTCACTACCCTCAGAAACTGAATTAAATAAATCAGAAGTAACCCTTAGAAGATCCAGAAGATTGGCAATTGGAAGCAAAACCTCACAAAGAAAATCACACAAGCCTTCCACCAGTTTGAATATCTATGATGCAATTGACTTGACCTGTGAGCATTGTCAAAGCAATTATCACACAAGTGATGAATGCTCCAAGCTGTTTGTGAGTTTCTGATTATTTTTAATGTAATTTCCTGTTGTTTATTTTTATATTTATTCATTTTTTGAACTTATTTTGTAAGGTGTGGATATGAAACTTTGATTAAAAATCAAGTACTTTTCCTGTCCTCAAAATTTGTATAAGGTAAAATTCAGTTAAAAATAGTATGAAATATTATTTTTAAGAGAAAACACACCAATTTTATTGTTTATAACTTTATTAGTATAAAACAAGAATATTATAAAAATTTATTGTTTTACCAACAATAAAAATTTATCCAAAAAATACTCTACAAGAGATATTTTAAGGCTACAAAAGAAATTTCTTCAAGAGCAATTTCAATTGGAATTAATTGAGCAAAGAACTGCAATCAATTAATTAAAGAAAAAAGTCTTTAAAATAAATATTAAAGAGAAAACACGCCTAAAAGTGACCAGAGTGAATTTGGAAACAAAGTGACAAAGTTTACAGTGATGAAAGATGCTTTAATTCACTTTTGGGGTGGTTCAGGGGTAAAAATGATTATAAGAGTTACAAAAAATGATTATAATGATTTCTTCACGTGGTTAAAAGGATTAAAATGATTTAAAAATGGTGGTTGGAATCTTTGATTGATTGGTTTAACAGTGTTTAAACTAATTAATAAAAGGAAAAGATTCTAACATGAAGAGAAAAGTGGGGCAAAGAAGACATTTTTATAGCCATCAATTCTCTTACTCCAAAAGTAAATTTCACTCTTGTCAGTCGTGAAAAACAGCCTGACAACAGAAAAGCCAGTTATGGCATCATTGAACCCTGGTTTAGACCAAAAAGGGCTGGTTTACGCCATTTTTAGCCACTTTTAGCCATTTTAGACCCTTAAATCAGCCATTACTATAGCAATACCAGGCCTAGAGCCTTCAAACCAATTCAGAATGTGTGTCAGAGGCGTAGAAACCAGTTAAAACTGTTTTTACTATGATTGTTTTATCTTAAGGGTAGTTTTACCCTCTTGGCAACAGCTAAAACTACCCCAGTTGGTATCAAAACCTCATCATCAATTGAGTCCACAGACCCTGTAACTCAATTCCAGGCCAAAAGTGATGAACTTTTGCGTGAATTTTGACATCCCACGCCTGTCAGCAAGGATTTTGGGGGTCTAGCTCCCCCTTAGAGCTGGAGTTCCTTTCCCCCCCCAAATTTAATCTTTCCAATTTATTTTTCCTTTAATTCCTCATCATGTATTATACTTATAATTTACATATGTAATTAAATTCAATTGTACAGTACAATACAGTAATGATTGACACCTCATATGTAAATCAAAGTTCACTTATGTAATACATGCGCACATTTTGACATTTCAATTGAATTCAATTGAAAATACTTCAATTCCTCATAACTTCTAAACTAAACACAACACCTCAATTTTAACACAAAAATTGATGGTTAACACCACATGTGGTGTGAATTAAATTAAGGTTTTGAGTATTTTTAACTTCTGTATTGAAAATACTAAAAACTTAATTTAAGCTTATTTAGAGTTGAGTTACAAGAATTTCACTCAGAGGTGACCCCACCTGATTTTTTATGAGGAATCCAATGGTGAAATAATTTTTATGTGTTTATTTATTGAATAAAAAGTTCTAATAATTTTTATTTAACTTTTTTTCAAATTTATTTATTTTTTCACAATTTTGTTAAAATTTCATTTTTACTTAATTTTTTCAAGTATAAATGTAATTTTATACTTACAAAATTTAATGTATTTTTATTCTTAAATTTTAATTAATTTTTTATTTTTAATATAATTTTATATTTATATTTTGATTTTTATTTTAATAATATAAATAAATTTATTTTATTTATATTAATATGTTATTTTTGTATTTGTGGTCTTTTGGGTATATGAAATTACCTCTAAGGCTCACATTCCCCCCCCCTAAAAAAGAATATTACTTTGTAATATTGGTGTTTCTAGTGTGTCTGAATCTCCTGAGGAGTTTGGTAGCTTCTGGTATATCCTTTTCTTATAACCATTCATCTTCACAAGTTGGGTCACTGTACCTAACAAGGTATTCCCTTACTTTCTTGGTTCTTAATTTCCTTTCTTTAAGACCTTTGGTAATTTTCTTAGTACCAGATGTCTCAATAGGAGGTATAACTTGGGGAATCTTATTCCTCAAGGGAAATTTCTCAGCATCACTAGATTTATATGGCTTTATCAAGCTTACTGGAAATGTAGGGTGCTTATTGCTAAGTTCTTCAGATAACTCTACTTCAACAGCATTTTCTCCATGGAGGGCCTTAATCACAAAAGGTCCTGCAAATGAGTCTTTCAGCTTTTTAAATCCTTTGATGTTATTGAAGTTAGTGGTGGATACAAGAACTAGGTCCCCCACTTTGAAATCTGGAGTTGCATGTGATTTATCCCATTTGTCTTTAGCATATGCAAAAGAGTCCTCCATGCATCTTACTGCATGCTTTCTAGCTTTGTCTAGCATTCCTTTGAAGCTAGCAGCTGTGGGATGTATTTCAATTAAGTGTTTCCTCAAGGAATCTTGGGGTAACTTGGGGTTCCATCCTTTTTATAGAATAGCAGGATTCTGATTGGTACTGGCATGGATTGATGTTTTATATGGTAATTCCAGTGCTGGCAACAGAGTACACCAATCATGGGTAAATCCATCACAATCTTTGAATTCAAGGCCATATGCACAAAATCTTCTCACCATGTCCTCTAAGGTTTGGATCATTCTTTCAGCCAGGCCATCAGTTTGTGGGTGGTAGGCTGTAGAGAAAGACAGTTTAGTGCCAAATAATTGGTGAAGATTTGTCCATAGTGCTGAAGTGAATTTGGGATCTCTATCACTGATGATATTTGTAAATATCCCAGTCCATGACACTACTCTATTCCATATCAGAAGAGCTGTATCCATGGCTGTATCATCTTTGTGACATGGTAAAAAGATTGGAGTTTTACTGAATCTGTCCACAATTACTAGGCAAGAATTATAGCTCCTGTCACCTCCTGGTGGTAGGCCAGTTACCCAATCCATATGGACAATTTCCCAAGGTCTGTTTGGTTCTTGGATTTTCATCATATTTCCAAGTCTTTTGCCAGTGGATTTATTTGCCTTTTGGCATCTGTCACAGGTTTTGCAATACTCTGAAACATCTTTTTGCCACATTGGCCACCATATGCAGGTCTTCACTTTCTCTCTTGTTCTGTCTTCAGAAAGATGTCCTGAAAAGGGACTATCATGGCATTCTTTCAGTACAAGATTGATCAATGACCTGTCTACAACTGTCATGACACATGTGTGCTTGGTTCTGTGGTAAAGTATACCATCCAGTAGGTGAAATCTTCCTTCATTATAAGATTTTCTCCATACTTCATCCAAGGCATGTATTAGATAGTTGTCTTTAAAGTCTTTGTTAAGTAATTGGCATAAGATGCTACAATTCTTATCTTGAGTGTAACTATTTCTGACTTCTTCAAAGAAGGTGGTGTTCAAGTCTGTAACACTTATTCCTTCTATTGGAATTTGTGGTGAAGCTTCTTCTGGAACATAAGCAGGATTATCAATGTTATTTGGTAATGGCCATCTGCTTAGTCCATCTGCATTCTTATGAATATACCCATCCTTATGAACAATAGTCATATTGCCTCTGTATTCTTGTATGGCTATTTGCCATCTGAGCATGTGTCTGTTAGGTGTTTTCATGTTCAAAAGTGATTTCACAGCTGTACAATCTGTTATTACTTCAAAAACACATCCCTCTAAGAAATAGTTCAATTTCTCCAAGGCCTAGACAAGGCATAGACATTCCATTTGACTTGCTCCATATCTGGCTTCAGTAGGTTTGATTTGCCTGGATATGAAACATATTGGTCCTTCTACAGGTTTGTCATTTATGATCTGAACTTGGTGAAGTGCAGCACCTAGTCCATCCCCTGATGCATCAATATACAGTTTGAAAGGCAATTTAAAGTCTGGCATCAGTAAGAGTGGAGCAGTGGTCAATGCTTCTCTTAGAGATTCAAAAGCTTTGACTCTGTCAACAGTCATCTCAAATACTGTGTCTTTGTCACACAACTTATAAAGTGGTCTTGCTATGGATGCAAAGTCTTTAATGTGTTGCCTGTAATATCCTGAAAAACCTAAGAATGACTGAATTTCCTTCTTATTCTGAGGCATGGGTTTTAACAATACTGCTGCAACTTTGTTTTTATCAATTCCAAGGGACAAACCAGATACAACATGTCCTAGTGCCTTAAGTTCTTTAAATCCAAAATGACATTTCTTCAAGGAGATTTTCATGTTTACTGATTGGATTTTTGTCAAAACTCTTGATAATCTGTACATGTGCTCCTCCCAATTCTTTGAACAGATAATAATGTCATAAATGTAAATGATTAACCATCCCTCTGAGAGTTCTTCAGGGAAGATTTCATTCATCATTCTTTGGAAGTGTGAAGGTGCATTTTTGATACCAAAGGGCATCCTTAAGTATTCATACACTCCACAATGAACAATAATTCTCAAGTATTTTCTTGCTCTTGGTGTCACCACATTTTGATGGAATCCTTTAAGGGCATCCATAGTGGTTATATACACTGCTTGAGATATTTGAGTAAGGGCAATTTGGATTTTTGGTATTGGGTATCTGTCTGGAACAGTGTAAGTGTTCAGAGCTCTAAAGTCCCCAACCATTCTGGATTTTCCATTATGCCACGCCACTATGACTGGTGTAGTTATTTCTACTTCCTCATTGTGGCCTACTTTTCTTATTACATCAAGGTCTAGAAGCTCTTTGATATGAATTTCTAGAGCTTCTCTTGATTTTGGACTTGCTGGATAAGCAGGTCTTCTTAAGAGTGGTGGATAAGGTCTCTCAATGTTAAGAATGATGTCAACTTCATGACCAATAATTGCTCCCAGAGGTTCTTTGTCTGTAGCAAATGCTCCTTTGTGGTCATACAAAAGGGAAGAAAGTTCATTTTCTTGTTTATCAGTCAGATGAAGGCTTATCTCAGCCTCATTTAACTGTTCAGACTTGAATTTTTCTAACTCTAAGTTGACTGGTGATACTTTGTTTACTGTAATTTGTCTTTTAAATGGTAAAAAGGCAAATTTCTGGCGCTTATTGTCCCCAATTGTAAAGTATCTGTCTTTGTTATTATGTGAATCTATCCCATACATGATTAAATAGTCATTTCCCAATATAAAATGGGTACTAGAGCAATTTTCCATAACAACAAATTCAACTGTGATCCTTAAATTCCCATTTATGTGTGGGAATATGACATTGGTCTCAAAGATTCCCAATGCTTTCATTGGGTTACTTGCACTGTTGAATTTTATTCCATCAATTGGTAACAATTGGTCTTCAAAATTTGGCACACAAGTCTTAAGAAAGGATTTTCCAACACAAGAGCAGAAGGCTCCTGGGTCAAGCAAAAGTTTGGTGGGCTTGTTGTCAATCACCACTTCTGTTATACAGGAGTTACCAGCTGTATAACCTTTTCCTCTGTTTGGTTTTGTCTTCATAAGTTGTGCATCTTGAACTTTTGATAAATCAACTTGACCATTGCTCAATTGTGGTAAGTGGGAATAAGATTCCATGATGTCAAAAGTGGCATTGATATTTTCTATATCTTTTGAAGATTCAGAAAATATGGATGACTTATCATCTGAATTGTCTTCAATTATGTCTTCTTTTTCAACATCTGGTTCCTTTTCAATGTCAATTTCATTGATTTTCCCCCTCTTTGGACATGCATTGGCTAAATGGGTGGTGCTTTGGCAAATATGGCATTTTCTGACTGTATCTGCAGATTTATATTTAATATCACTAGAATTTTCTTTGGGGTTTTTGTCCACAGAATCTTTCCAAGGTGTATTAAACCTTGTTTTGAGATTCACCCTACTAGAACCAATTTTGGTTCTGGTGGTTACTTCTTCTAGTATATTGATAATATCTTCTGCTGAAGATTGTTCAGTAGTCCTGCTTTTGACAGCATGCTCTAAGTCACCTCCACATTGTCTCAGAATTTTTCTATGGATCATAAATTCTGACATGTCAGGATATAATGCTGTTAATCTGTCCTTTTGTTGGCAAAACCATGGTAAAGCTTTGTCTTTATCAGCATTAAATTTGGCAGATTCAAAGGCTGTTTCAACTTTAAACCTCCAAGCATCATTTTCCCATTTGTTGATGATTTGGGTTTTCCACCAAGTCCAACTCTGGTGTCCATGTGCTTGTCTTATTTTGATGTACCATCTGTGAGCTGATCTGGTAAACAAGGTGTTAAACCTGGCTGTTACCAATCTGTCTGGTAATTCAAAATCCTCTTTGATCATGTTAATACCTCTAATGAATTCCATATGGTCATACTCTCCTTCACCACTGAAGTGAGGCCATTCTTTAAGTTTTGGAACTTCTTTCAAGAGTGCTTGGCCCATTGATGGTTCCAAGTTATGAAAAGAAGTGGATAATTCATTTTTTAATTGTGAATTATCAGGATCCAATACTTGTGGATTTGGAATTCTTGTGCCCTCATTTTGATTTAGAGGTGTAGACATTCTTGGTAAGGTGTTCAGTATTTGTTCAATGTCATTCCTTTTACTTTTGCTACACCTTTGGGAATTTCTGTATTCATGTTGGAAGCTTTGTATTAAATTTATTACTTCAATTTTGTAAATGTCTTCCTTATGTGTCAGTTCTTGCCATAACTCTGTCTGTCTTGTATTATCAGCAGTGAATTGATTCAATTTCTTTTATAATTTTGATATTTCTTCCTGTGAAGCATCAAAACACTTTTTCAAGGCAATGGTATATGTCTTTACTTCAGTAAATGAATTTGAAATGTCATCAAGGACTTTCTTGTTATCTGTCTTGATAATATTTATGGCTTGTTTAATTCTTGTTTCAATTATGTCATCAATATTGAATTTAGAATATTTATATGTTAATTCTTTAATAATGGCAGATTGTTCATTTATTTTATTGTTATAAGAATCATCATTATTGGAATTTTTAATTGTTCTTAAAGCTTTTTCAAAACACATAAGTGTTTCATTAATTTGGCACAGACTCAGGTTGTTTGTTTTAATGTTGTTACAAATGGTTTCATTTTTATCAGAAAGATGTTTTTTCACGTCATTTATAGCATCATACAACTCTGGGATGGAATCAAATATGTCAGAAATCATTTCTGGAACCTTAATCTGGCTTCCTCCTTCTTCTGTAATTCCATCATGGTTCTGGCCATCTGAAATACATTTTCCATGGCATCCTGCTGAATCTTTGGGATTCTGTAGCCCTGGCTGTAAGGTTTTGGGGCTGGTGCCTTCCCTTTGCCCTTGTTTGGAGCTTGTGGCTGCTTTTTCACGTTGGAATTGCTGCTGCTGGCCACTGGGACTGTTTTTGGCACTGGTTTGGCTGGTGGAGGGTTGTTTTTCCTCCATTCTAGTGTCAAAAGCATCATGTTTTTCTTCTCCATCAATGGATGCCATCCATTGAGCAATTTGCAAGTGTTGGGATGGCCCAAGAATTTTCTTACTGTCAGGTAAGAATTCATGCAATTCTTCCACAGGTCTGCAAGGATCTGGTACTCCTTGAATTGAAGTGCATTGTTGTATGCACTGTGGCTGGCTTTGTATATGTCCACAGAGGCTTGTTGTGGCGGTGTCAGCTCTTTTTGAAGGTAAAATAGTATTATCAGCTTCAGAATGACCCAATTTAGTTGTTTGGAAGTCATCAACTGACCCTTTTCCTTCTGTACCTGGTTGGCTTCTGCCATAATCACGTCTATTACCTTTTTGGGAGCTGCTTGAGGGGTTGTAGCTGGCTCCTGACCTGGTTGAAGGCATAATTATGGTTAAAAAAGGTTTAAAATAGTATTTTTACGTCAAAAACTTACTATTGGCCAAATTTTTAGCTTTCTGAAGGGTATTACTTATGTCCAAGTTAATTAATTCAGAAGATATTGGTTCAGGCTGGTTATTTTGAGTCACAATAACAGTGCTATTATGATCAGAATTAACAGTACTGGCAGGGATAATGCTGGTTACTGTTGAGGCTGTTTCAATGTTTTCTTGTCTTACCACGTTGTCAGACACTAAAATTAATGAAAAAGCCAATTAATTAAGTAAAAAAAAGGATATTTCAAAAAAGGAAATAAAAATTTAAGCCTCACTTATAATATGAAAAAAATTATTTTTTATGGGTTTTTTGAATTATAAGTATTTTTTATGTGCTTTTAAATTTTTCAATATAAGAAAAAAGATTTAAAAAGAGTAAAAAAAAATATTTCACAGGTAAAATATCACGGCTGGGCCCCCAAATGTAAGGTGTGGATATGAAACTTTGATTAAAAATCAAGTACTTTTCCTGTCCTCAAAATTTGTATAAGGTAAGATTCAGTTAAAAATAGTATGAAATATTATTTTTAAGAGAAAACACGCCAAATTTTATTGTTTATAACTTTATTAGTATAAAACAATAATATAAAAATGTATTGTTTTACCAACAATAAAGATTTATCCAAAAAATACTCTACAAGAGATATTTTAAGGCTACAAAAGAAATTTCTTCAAGAGCAATTTCAATTGGAATTAATTGAGCAAAGAACTGCAAGAAATTAATTAAAGAAAAAAGTCTTTAAAAAGAATATTAAAGAGAAAACATGCCCAAAAGTGACCAGAGTGAATTTGGAAACAAAGTGACAAAGTTTACAGTGATGAAAGATGCTTTAATTCACTTTTGGGGTGGTTCAGGGGTAAAAATGATTATAAGAGTTACGAACAATGATTATAATGATTTTTTCACGTGGTTAGAAGGATTAAAATGATTAAAAACTGGTGGTTGGAATCTTTGATTGATTGGTTTAACAGTTTTAAACTAATTAATAAAAGGAAAAGATTCTAACATGAAGAGAAAAAGTGGGGCAAAGAAGACATTCTTTTATAGCCATCAATTCTCTTACTCCAAAAGTAAAATTTACTCTTGTCAGTCGTGAAAAACAGTCTGACAACAGAAAAGCCAATTATGGCATCATTGAACCCTGGTTTAGGCCAAAAAAGGGCTGGTTTAAGCCATTTTTAGCCATTTTTAGCCATTTTAGACCCTTAAATCAGCCATTACTATAGCAATACCAGGCCTAGAGCCTTCAAAACACGTCAGAATGTGTGTCATAGGCGTAGAAACCAGTTAAAGCTGTTTTTATTATGATTGTTTTATCTTAAGGGTAGTTTTACCCTCTTGGCAACAGCTAAAACTACCCCAGTTGGTATCAAAACCTCATCATCAATTGAGTCCACAGACCCTGTAACTCAATTCCAGGCCAAAAGTGATGAACTTTTGCGTGAATTTTGACATCCCACGCCTGTCAGCAAGGATTTTGTGGGTCTAGCTCCCCCTTAGAGCTGGAGTTCCTTTTCCCCCCCAAATTTAATCTTTCCAATTTATTTTTCCTTTAATTCCTCATCATGTATTATACTTATAATTTACATATGTAATTCAATTCAATTGTACAGTACAATACAGTAATAATTGACAACTCATATGTAAATCAAAGTTCACTTATGTAATACACACGCACATTTTGACATTTCAATTGAATTCAATTGAAAATACTTCAATTCCTCATAACTTCTAAACTAAACACAACACCTCAATTTTAACATAAAAATTGATGGTTAACACCACATGTGGTGTGAATTAAATTAAGTTTTTGAGGATTTTCAACTTTTGTATTGAAAATACTAAAAACTTAATTTAAGCTTATTTAGAGTTGAGTTACAAGAATTTCACTCAGAGGTGACCTCACCTGATTTTTTATGAGGAATCCAATGGTGAAATAAATTTTATATGTTTATTTATTGGATAAAAAGTTATAATAAATTTTATTTAACTTTTTTCCAAATTTATTTATTTTTTCACAATTTTGTTAAAATTTCATTTTTACTTAATTTTTTCAAGTATAAATGTAATTTTATATTTACAAAATTTAATGTATTTTTTATTTTTAAATTATAATTAATTTTTTATTTTTAATATAATTTTATATTTATATTTATATTTTTATTTTAATAATATAAATAAATTTATTTTATTTATATTAATATGTTATTTTTTATATTTGTGGTCTTTTGGGTATATGAAATTACCTCTAAGGCTCACAAGATACAAGAAAAATCATCAAAAATAGAGTTTTGATGATGTAATAAGATTCTCTTGGAAGCTTAATGAGAACATTCCAGGCTATTATAATTCACTCCCAGAATAGCTGTAGCGTGTATAGCTTAAAATTTATCAATTATCAAAGTTTAAGCTTAAAATTGATCATTTATGATCACTCACTGTAATCTTATTTTACTCTTAACAGCTATATAAGTGATAAAACTGATGAATACTATTATATTATGATTCATAATAAGAGTATCCACAAATTTTAGGTTCCTGCAAAGCCTATGATGTCATCAAAATTAGAGTTATCTTGATAACTCTAAATAATGGCATAATAATGAGATAAGATGGTTTGATAATGATGTAATCATCACTAAAGCTTCCAATACTGATCATTTCCAGTGGATACTATCAGTACACGTCTACTAGAAGCCTTCTGGACTCTAGAAGGGAGGAATTTACTATAAATAGAGCTCTTTTTACTCTATTTCCCCCCCCAGATGCATCAAAACAATAAATCAATTAAATCAAAAGGTAAAATCTTTATTCTTTATATATAAATCTTTTATATTATCAAATACCAAAGATAGTCTTTATTATAATCATCAATCTTGACATTATTACTCCAAGTGTTCATTTTTTTTGTGATAGTTATCTTAAAAATCTTATTTCCACATAAAATCAAGAATATTTGTGATTTCTTTTATTTTTATTTGTAAATACAATTTAAATAAGTTGTATTTACATTATTTGGAATAAACTCTTTCAAAATTATTATATTAAGTGCTCAAAGTAGGTTATTTTCTCTTATTATAATAATTTCTCTCTACTATTACTACTAATAATTAATTAATTAACATGAATAGTATTTATATTAATATATAACCTTAATATTAGTAATATTATTTTTATTAATCATTTTTTATGCCTTTATTATTTGTTGGTAACAATAATAAAGAGCTTTTAAATATATTAATTCTTAAATATTAATATACTTATTTATTATATTATTATATTTATTTAATAATATAATTATTTTTATCTTATTTATTTTATTTATAAGGACATTCAGAGTACAATAAGTGAAATATTAGTAATTTTTACTTATTGTTTCATAGTCAAACCTTACATAACCAGCAGCATATACAAGTTATTCTCAAAGGATGTAGCTTTTGAGATTACCAAAGAGAGAAGGGATGCATATGAGAGGACCAAATATGAATTTACCAATACACCTGTCCTTATGTCACCTGACTTTTAGCTACCATTGAAGCTGTACATTGATCCAGCTTGTAGTGAAGGTTTAGAAGGATCCCTGCACCAAAGACAAATTGTGGATGGTGAACCCAGATAAGGAATAATCTTTTACATCTCCAGATAGCTGAACAATTCAGAAGCCAGGTATGGAGCCACACAGACAGAATTTTTATTTCTGGTAGGGGAAGTATAAAAACACCATTACTATTTGGAGGGATCAGTCTTTGAAGTATACACAGACTGTACTGCACTCAAGTCTTTTCTTAAAAGGAAGACTATTAATAGAAGCATGTTGAGGTTGAAAATATAAATCCAAGAGTATAGGGGAAATATGACTGTCATATACAAAGAAGGCAAAAGCCACACTAATGCAGATGGCCTCAGTATATGGCCATCTGACAATGTCAAAAGCAACCAAGCTTACGACGCTGAAGTAGCTTGTAAAATCCCTATTCATTTCATGGAAATGAATAGAAAGAGAAACGTCAAATTCTCAGAATGGGCACCAGGAAGTGGTACCCCAGACACTAACCATATTGGACCAAAAGAGACAGAAAAACCCATATTAGGTACAAGCTCCTCTGAACTCCCCAATTAATTTTATAATTAAGTTAACAAATCCTATGCTAAACACAAATAGTGTACCATATTGATGTCACTCCTTCAACAGAAGTATAGAAGCCCAGAGCTGGAATTCCAGTTAGAGGAACCTTGTTTGAGGGACTATAAGGACAAAAATAATTTCCTTATAGATGGACTTGTTTATCACATGGAGAAGCACACTAGTATCCTCACAGTGATAGACAGAAACCATGTCTCACTGATACTTCAAGAATGACATTACTTCCCCTACATGGGACACATGAGTGAAGATAGAACCAAAGATATGATAGCAAGCACAGCTTGGTGGCCTCAGTGGGAACAATAGTTTAGTTAATGAATCAACACTTGTGTAATATTCCAAAAAATGGAAAACAGAAAACATGTGGAAAATTATGGACTACTCCAGAATTTAGAGGAGCCTAAAAACCCATGGGAAACCATTAAAATTTACTGGATAACAGGACTTGTCCAAGGAGGCAAAGAAAACCACAATTCATGCCTAGGAATAGTAGACAGGTTTAGCAAAAGTCTCAGATGCCTACCATTTCCCAAAGAAGATACAGCTATGGACATAGCATTGTTATTCTGGAATAACATTATAGCCGCATGTGGAGTACCTAAAATCATAAGTAGTTACAGAGACCCAAAATTCACATCAGAATTTTGGACTAAACTCTATAATATGCTTGGGGCTAAACTTGAATTTTCTACAGATTACCATCCACAAACAGATGGACTAACTGAAAGGATTATCCAAACAATGGAAGCTATCATCAGAGTATTCTGTGCCTACAGTATGGAATATAAAGATCATGCATGGTACACCCATGATTTGGTTACATTTTTACCAGCTATAAAACTGGCTTAAAACACCAGTAAGAACTCCACTACAAGGAAATAACCCTCACTGATAAAGAAAGGGTGGAACCCAGTATTTCCTGTGAATCGATTGAAGAAAAACCTTCTGACTATCCATCCCATAGCCAAAGACTTCAATGACATTTATAAAAGAGAATGTGATACAGAAGCAAAATGCACAGCTGAGGCAAATAAATATAACAAGAAGAGGTATGACAAGACCCACAAGGAACCTGACTTCAGGGAATGTAACCAAGTGCTGGTGTCTACCTTGAACTTAAATAATCTGAAAGGCCCCAAGAAAATTAGAGACTCATTTGTTGAACCATTCACTATCATTAGGTTGATAGGGGAAAATGCAGTGTATGTCAGGCTCACAGAGGAATTCTCCAGGAAACACCAAGTGTTCCCAGTGAGCCTGGTTAAACCCTACCACCAGACAGGATAGGATAAGTTCCCCTCCAGGAACAAAGGCCACACTACATAGGACTTAGTGGAAGTGGAGGACTCCTCTGGCCCAGTAAAGAAGATAATCAGGGCCAAGAAGCTCAGACTCAATGGGAAAGGCCATAGAAAGTACTTGGTTAGACTCAAGACCAGACAGATGATAAAGACGAATGGCTGGCAGAAGATTCCATTGAGATGGTGATCTTTAATTGATATAATTCAGAGCCTCTAGGAGGGCTAAAAAGTCTCATAAATGATGAGCCTTTTTTTAGAGGGAGGGTGTGTCAGCCTGTGACTCAAAACCAGAGCAGAGCACAGGCATGAAAGCCAAAATACCATAAACCAATGGCAGAGCAAAATACCACCAGAAATGTATCTGAGCCAAAAAATCTCACAAATGGTATCAAAAAAAAGAGTAAAACCACCCCTTTCCAAATTTATAACATTCATAACTGTAAGACAAAGAAAAAAAGTTATTCCTGCTCAAAGCAGCAATTGAGCATAAACCTTAAGTTTCACCTCTAATCTAAAATCTAGATAAAGGTACGAAAACCCATCAAATGTGTGTTCTAATTGAAACTCTCAATAAGTGTTACTTAATGGTACTAGCAAAATCAAGCTAGCACCAAAACTACAGAAGTTATGGCCAAAACAAAGCCAAATAAGGGAGAAGATAATATTCACCTCTAATCTAACTTCTAAAGCTTTGGTGTGAGATACTTAAGGTGGATAGTTTTGGAAAGGACACAATCAGGGATATCTTATGGTGCATAAACTTCCTCATAGCTCATCTCTAACCAAATTTATGGAGCAAAAAAACCCCTACAGGATTTAAGAAAAATCCATATCTGAACAAGGGAAATTAAAATTGGCATGACTTTGCCATATTTAATGTTACCTATACCAAATTAGGTACCATTTTTTAGAGCTCATCTATGGCTACACAATGAAACAAATTTGAGCTCATTATCTTTAAAACTAACAAAGATATGCAATTTTTAAGTTTAAAATCCCAAAGTTGGGCCAATACACCTTTACTGTGGGATATGTTCCAATATCCTTGAATATGAGGTTTAAATTCTACAAAGGAGCCTTTTTATCCTTCAATGACTCATAGTTTAGACAGTATGGAATTACCACAAAGGCTCTGTACAGCATTCTATGTGGCCCCCAAATGAAACATTTTACCCTGTATTGGTGAAAACTTCACAGATGTGGTTTTAAAGCCACATCTGAGTTCAATTCAGGTTATATAGGGTGTGTAATAGCCACAAGCCTGTTCTTGGAACAGAAAAAAAAAATCACTTCCTCTATGTGGAAAGGATTGATGGTCCTTCCACCCCATTTCAGGATAAAAAGGTACCTTTCTCTGCCCAAAAGTGGAATCCCCATCCTGCTCCCTACATAGTACAGATTCTTACCAACAGTTATACTCTTTGAAGAAAATTAGTTATAACCGTAATATTAGTTATTATAGTTCTTTATTATAATAAACCAATAGATAAAACTGAATCCAGGGCTTTCAACAGCGCAAACCACCACTATTCCCCAATAGTAAATCCCTGAATATTATTATTTAATCACTTTTTATTATTATTATCCATGTCACAGTCAGATTTAAAGCTGTTAATACTTATATTATTACTTTACCATAGAGTCAGCTTGACAGAAGCCCTTATTGGGAGTTTTTTTCTTGGGAAAGTCATCTTTGATATTTTATGTCTGAAATTAGTCAATATAAAAAGCTTCTTTGGGGTGTATCCTGGAATCATTATCCAATATTTGATGAGTTTCAAAGTGATTGATATTTATTATATGCATCATTTTTCCTTGACTTTGTGCATAGTTCCCCTACTGGTTATTTTGGGTTAGTAAGCAGATATAGAATTATTTTTGAAAAGATTGGAAAAGAATATTTTTTGAATCTTGAGGTAATTCATAGAAAACTGAGCCATTTTCTTGAAATAAGCTTCAATATCCCTGTTGGGTCATTTGATATGAGGTAATATCCTTGAGGGTTATGAAAAATGGGCCAGATTGTGCTGCATTATACTTGTGTTTTTTGGGCTATTTTTTGAATTTTGGAGGTTCCTGTTCAGCTTGGGAAATTTATTGTTTTTACAGTGCATGAGATCCTTTTTTTGGAATTAAATAAGGAAATACCTTTACATGAAGATATTTATAGGTCTGTTTTGAATTTCAGAATTGTCCAATAACCATTGGTACCAGAATACTGGGCTTCCCCTCAAAGTAATACTGAATAGTCAGCCTACAGAGAGTCACAAAATGAAATAAGATTTGTGGCTTTGACAAATAGAGGAGACTTTCAATTATTCTGTAAATCAGGCTTACAAATAACACTATAGATAAGTCTTTGATGTAAAACTATTTTTTTTGGTAAAATTAGGACTAATAATGTTTCTTACAATGAGAATATGCTTTTGAAATTCAGTAAAGCTTAAGATTTTTGAAATTTGAGCTCACTAATTTCATTGAGAGATTCAGAAAAGCACCAAATTTATTTAATGAGACTAATGAAAGTACTTTTTTAGTTTTATGTTGATTATAATGATTTTTTTAATAGAAATAGTAGGAATAGGACTGATTTATTTAATACTAAGAATTCTTGTTAAATTACATTTACATAATGCTTGAATATCACTACAAATAATTTTCTTCAATTATGATAGTTTTGTGATAAAAATATATTTAATGATACTAATCGAAATACCTTTTGATTTGGTTTTATGTTGATTATAATGATTTTTCAATATCAATAGTAATCAAAATACTCATTTATTTAATACTAAGAATAATTATTAAATAAAATTTTCATAATACCTTAATATTAATAGCAATAATCTTCTTAAATGATGATAGTTTTGTGATAAGCTCTTATAATATTGCCACTATGGTTATACTACTATTCTTTTATAATGCTAGTCTACTGGAATTTTCACAATGAAGACACTAATGTTACCCTATATATCCTACCAGTTCAGGGAGGGCTGTGATCCTGGAATGTGGAAACTTGTCCCATTATTATTGAAAAAAGGGGGAGAGAGGGCCTCCATAGAGATTCCCAAAAACAAGGGACTTAAAAAAAGCTAGTGGTGAGACCTTGTAGCTAGTTATTTTTAATCCTTGGTGTATCAATGTGACACTTTCACCCAGTTTCTAACCTGTCAGAATAAACTATCATGTCTATTATAGCCTTTTTTTGTGTCCACTTGGAATTATCCTGATTATGACCAATTATAATGTGTTTTTGTGGCTTTGTTACATTTTTTCTGAGAGAGGTTTTCTAATGGTCACTTTTTTAACAAAATAATATGATTTTGTTGAGCTAATTTGGATGGTGAGAGTTTCTCTTTGTAGAAAAAGTGGATAAAATTCAGTTTCTGGTAAGCACAATGACTTCCAGTAACATTATATCTTTGAGAGAATTTAGGTGGTGACTTTTTCTTGGAAGTTTAAAATTTGGGAAAAATTAGAAAAAAAAATTAAGTTCACTGCCATTAAATTTCAAAAATTTTTGAAAGAGTATTGGTTTGAATTTTTCTGTTTTTTTTATCACCAAATTCAATTTTGATACACAGAATTGAGATAATTTCCCTGGTGGTTTGGCTTTTAGGATGGCATTATTCCATAAAGAAATTTAATCATTTTTTTATATTTGAAAATCTTTATTATTACTAAGATGAAATTTGTTCTTGGATAATGCATTTGAATTTTGTAACATATTCTTTAATTATTTCTTTCAATTGAATTGAGGTGGGTAAAATACATTTCTAATGCTGTGATATTCATGTATATTTATTTAGAGTAACTCCTTAGAATTTCAAAATCTTTTATTTATGATACAATAAGGTGGATGAATTATGTGATAATGTACTTTTTAAATTGAAATTCTCTGGTATAAAACTCTGTGATTGAGTTTTTTCATATACTTTTGGGGCTACAGATGTCATAGTGTTTTGAAACCACATGATTTTTTACTTTTCCAATATAATTCTCATTAAAAAAATAATTTCTTGAGGTAAATGGTATTTTTATTCAATTGTAATGTACTTTTTTCTGTCTATTGTATATTCTTGTGTAAAACATGTGGCTGTAACATGTAAATATAACCATGAGCAAAATGGCTACACCTGACAGCAGGTGTTCCATTTGGAAAATGAAATAAGAGTTAGATTTGAAATAGGTCTTTCCCAAAATTGAAATTGAAACTAAAAAATAGAAGATTTGGAAGAATTACAAGCCACATTTTTTCAATTGAAAACGCTTAGGGTAGTTTGGCTATAATTGGTAATTTAGAATATCAGGAAATGCATCTATCAATAAATTATTTTGCAAACCTTAGGTGAATTTTTCTATATCTGAACTCAATATCTCAAAATAAAAAACATAATTATTATAAACATCTTCACTTCTAAGCACCATTTTATGCTTTTTTTAATGATGAAATATGATTGGCCCATAGTTAGTCTCTCAATCCAGAATTCTTCCTGTTCATACTAGGATTAATTAATACTAGAAGCTCACCAATCTCAGAAAAATCTTGAATTTCACCTAAAACTCTTGGTTTTTTTATTCCCTTACTCAAAATTTATGAGTATTTTCCCAGAAATTTAAATTTTGTTTTTTTCTGAAGTGAATTTTTTTTAAGATAGAGATATCCCTCATTTTATATTTAAAAGGAGCCTACAAGAAATCCATGCTGTTACTGAATGGGATATTTCATCTCAATATGAAGATAATATCAAATAATATATCCTAGTAAGGAATTTAATGCATATTTTTCAATAAATATTCAGGAAAATTTTGGTATAACAATATTCATTACATATTTATGGCACTAGCAGAATACGATCATTAACCTTGAAAGATAAGCTGATATTATAATTTGTGAGATTCCCTGGTCATATATTAATGATAATTCTGGATTTGTATATTGATATTTTCATAATAAAAATTATTCTTATTTATTGTAGGAAAAATATTTTATGCTGAATTCTGGAGTTATGAATTTAATTCCTTCATCACAAAGAGCTCTTACAAAATATTATTCTTTAAAAATACCACCCCAGAGCAGCTATTTGTTTCTTCATATTTTATGCATAATTTGTACAAAGGGAGTCAAAGGAATCTTTTTTGGTGATAATTGAAATTAGTATGCAATTTATTTTTTTGAGATTATGTTGAAAGAGCAATGCATTTTTACTCAAGAAGCTTGATATATAACCTTGAAGGCTAACTCATCAGCTCAATTCAGATATCTGGTCTCATTTACCTAAATTGAGAGTTACCTTTGTATAATTCTAATAAGCCATATTGTTTACATATTCTTTTCATATTATACCATAATTAAATTAGAAATGCATATTAGCGATATCAATTCATTATTCGCAAATTATATTTTTACATAATTCATAACTATTAATTTGATGAATTATTGGTTTTTATATTAATTTACTCAGAATATCTTAGAATATCATTATTAAGATCATAATCCTCATTCAGAAAGTTTAATTTAGAGATATTTTAAATATTCTCTGACAAATTGAAGGGTTAAAGTAAGAAAATTAATTACATTTATAGTGAAAAATGGAATTCCATGAGCTTTACAAAGTTTTTTTTCAATAATTTTCAAGTGTGGGCTTTACATTTATTCAAAATTGAACAAATTCTCAAAGATTATTTCATTTTTAAAGTCAGAATACTCATCATTTATCTTACCAGAATAATAGAATTACAGTAAATTTGATTAAGTAAAATAACTTGGGAATTTTTTGTTCAAAAATCTTTATCCTTGATATGTTTTTATCAATATTTGTTGATAGAAAAATATAAATCCCAAAAATATAGGGATTTCATACTCCAAAATAATTTTCAAGTGGCTGTTTGTCTCATAGTTTGGGATTAAAGTTTCATAAAATTTAGAAAGGGATATTATCCAAGTTTTCAACAAATAATAAACTTTAGTGAAGCTTATATGGTAATTTGAATAATCACTCAATGTTTAAATCTGGATTTATTGAAACAACAAAAATTAATTCATCATCATAGTCATGAACTGTTAATGAGCTCTTGTAGCTTGCAAAATTTTCACAAATTTGGTCTTGAGTTATTATTAGACACCTATCAGAAGTAGAGAAAAGAATTTGGCATTCAAATAACTGAAGTTTCTTCAAGGATTTTCATGTCCCTGAGAATCTGAGAGTTTAGTGAGTAATTGGGAACATAAGGAATAATTCTATTATGCCTCCTTCCACACTATTTCCTTCACAATGGCAAATTCAAATGATTTAGTCTCAGATTATTCCATAAATGTGATCTTGTAGTTTCCAAGGTGTGATGAGTTGGGGCAAATGGTATTCCTCTTAAACTTCATGGAGGAAAACAAGGTCCATTCACAAGATTAAAATTCAGGGAAATTATTCATTTTAGCTGATGATCTAAATAGTTTTTTCAAATGATTTAGCATGGTGAATTTAATTGAATCTGCTTTTTCTGAGACTTTTGTATTTTGACCATATAGTAGGAGATTGTATTTTGGAAAATTCAATGATGAATTGGAGGAGGTGGATTTTGGTATTTCCTCACCTAATCCTTCCACAATCTCTCTTCAAATTTTTTTTGGAGAAATGTTTGGAAGATGGACTTGTCAAGGTGGGCTAAATTTTGGTAAGAATATCAATATATCTAAATAATAGCCAATAATGAATAGAAAAAAATAATCTCACCTGTGTTTTTATTTTCTTTTCTAGTGTCACAAGGTGATTAATTCTTTCTCCTTCCCAGCAGGAAAAAACAGATGGTGGCCCATAGTTGCAAATAATTTCTGATAAATGTTGAGAAATGTAAATAGTTGGTTTTGACTTTGAATTTGGGTCCCAATTTCTTAATACGCTCTGGCAATAGCTAACTAGTAATTGGTCAAACAAATCTATTTGAGACTTTTAAAGGGAGTGAGACATTGCAATATTAACCAAAGATAGTAAAGTTGCTGTGGCTGAAAGGAGGATTCCTTTGAAGGTATTTTGAATTCTTTAGAAATTCCATTTTGGGATGAGTAGTAAGACAATGTGTACTGTATATAGAATCAACCAATCAGCTGCCTTTGAGGTTCCACATCAAGGCATTCCCATCTTTTTGGGTATGTGGGGTATCCATGATGGAATAATAATATTCTGGATACCTTCATGTAGAAATTCAAGCTCCTCTTTGGTTATGCTCAGGTTTTCTGGTGATTCACTCAAGGGTATTGATGGGGAAAGCTGTTTATTTTATAGTTAAATAGATTAGGAGCTTCCTGGAAAAGAGCTCATGAATGTATACTTGTGTTTTGTGACTGATTCCTTCAGAAATTTACTAAGTGAATGATGAAGCTGATCTTGGATTTATTTCTTTTTCCTTTCCTTTTCCAGATGATTCCTTCAGTAATTCATAAGTAACACCTTTTGCTGAAATCCTTGATGACCTTCTGAGTAGAGATAGTTCTTGAGAGTTAGATCTTTATAGAGGGTTTAATACCTCTTTTTTGATGGTATGAACTGTGGATCTTGTCTTTTATATGGCTTTGTGTTTTGGAGATAGACTTGATCTCTAAATTTGTCTCTCTTGCCCTTCCTGAATTCTCTCAGTAGCACTGTAGAATGAGTTTTCAGCTTAGCTCTTGGACTGTTTCCTGATTGTTGACTTGTATTTTTTGGCTGTACCAGTTTTCTCATCCATTTGAGTATCTTTCCTTTTGAGGTTTGAGGAGTTTTAGCCTGATGTTTCGAGTGATTAAATATGTTTTTTTTGGTTTTTGATTCCCTTAATGATAATCATTCTCAATATTTTGGTATTTTGAGATAGTTTATACTATAATCCCTCAGAAGACTAAATAAAACAGTATGCATAACATCAATGGTGACCATTTTTGAATGGTTCCAGTAAGGAAGCTCCCCTGATATAGTGTAATTAGAACCATTCTCTGAAGAAACTTTCCTCTTTTGGCTGGTTGTAATTTCTTGAATCCATTGAATGGCTCCTGATCTATTCTTATATTCATCCTTCAGGGGCCAAGAGTGTTTTTAGATATTTTCAATATTTTTAATGAGGAGGTTGCAATGTGCACAAAGTCAATTTTTCAAATGAGATGAAAAACCTCCAATCTTTCTCAAGGCTAGGATATCTTCAATTAATAATAAAAAGTGCAGCCTTTATCAGACATCCATTGGGGAAGCTAGCTGTTGGAGTAAAGTGAAAACCTATCTAGAGCTCCTGGAGCTCAGAAAAAAGTGGCTTCAATGAGTTTTTTAATTGATCTGAGGTGGGTTCTTTGGGTGTTGGAGTGAATCCATAGAAAAAAGGTTTTTGATATTGATACAATTTTTCTGGAGGGAGGTTGAAACATATCAAAAATATAACACCTAGTGAAATACTCTTAGAGCCATGGGTATTTTTCCAGTCAATATATAAACTAAAAACTATATTACCTGTATTATGTAAGAATGTTCTCCAAAAATTCCCTTCAGAGATATCTGAAAATATTTTTTCATTCCCATGGGGAGATTTTAGGGGTGAATCCAAGTCATTTTCAAATTCCAGGAGTGAGACTTTGTTTGAGATCCATTTCTTCCAAGATCTAAAGTTAAATCATTCTTGGGGTTGTAATTCTTTGTTATTTATATTTCTGCTGAGCAAGGAAGTGCTGCATTGTTTTTGGTATCCATATTTTCGAAGAATTGGTTTCATGCAACAAGGGAGGTTTGAGTCTTCATGAGGTTTATTTCCAGAGGGTGACTTTTTTTCTGAATCTTAATAGAGATAAAGAGATATTGGAAAACATATGTGGGTTTTAAATTCACTAAGAAATTTCAATCTTATTTTGAGAGCTGTTAGGCTTTTTGGAATTTCACAGATGAAATCAGATGTTTTTTGTAATTTGGAAGTTATTTGGATTTTCTTTTGATCCATTTTTAGGCTTTCCTAACTATTTTTGTCACTAATATTGTCTTTAATATTTTCATGCACAAGTTGCATTGTGGATAAAAGCACTGTTGGATGTTGATAAATGTAGGAGGGTAGTGTCCTACTGAAAGAATTTTAAATTCTGTGGATGGTTTGGGGTGGGTTTGGGTGTTCCAATGCTTTTATAGAAAGGTGTGCATTTTTTTTGTGACCAAATTGAGTATGCTTGAGACCTGTATAGAGCTTTCAAATTAATCATTAGTATGTATTTGTAGTAAAAATATTGTAACAAGAGGCTGTGATAAATTTTTTGAATAAGATAAGATTCAATTACACTATGTTTCAAGCTGTTTTTCTGAGAGAAAGGTACATATTTCTGGCTAAGATGGGCTATGGATGGAGTCTAAAATATATAATATATGAATATTAAAGAATTTTAAAGATCATGAAATGGAAAAATCTATTGATGCATTATCTCCACCCACTGGGATTGTTTCATAAATGGTCTCCTGATGTATTTCATGGGCCTTTTTAGATATTCCAACTCCTTGATATGGACTTCCACCAATTCGGAAGATTTTAAAATATGAAAGTGGTGTCTTTGCAAATATATATGTTTCCCACTTTTTGATGATAAATAGTGGCCCTTTTCTATTCTGATCTAAGTCTTAAAGATATTTTTGTATGTTCATGGGATAAAAGAAAATTTTTAAAGTAGTTTTGATGGAAGGATCATTAAGCTGATTGGCTTTGTCTTATCTCAAAATGTGTGGGAATTCAATCATCAGTAAATTCAAGAGAGTGTACAATTCTTTTTGATAATAGTGTCTATGAAAGGGTGAATTGAAATCATATTTTCCCTTTCTTAATGGATTTGAAGATTCAGTGGTATTAATCTCCAAAGGAATTATCTCTATTGAGCTTGGCATTATTACATTTAACAGAATTTCTACAAAATACATTTGGAGTTGTTTGGTTTAAAATTTTGGATATGGAATAGCTGTTCCAGTTATTTATTAAAACTCATTCATTGAAAGTACTTATGTATTATTATTATTCAGGTAACAAATGCTCTATTCTTTGGATTTGAATAACCTGGTATCTAATCTGGAATCAAGTTACTTTATTCCAGGTGTAGGGCATACCTCATAGGTAATAATTTTCTCATTTTAATTAGGCACTATGGGATGGAGTTTTTGAATTGAAAAATTGTTTGAAAAATATTCAAAATTTTGGACTATTCATCTCTTGAAATTGGCTTTACATTCAAAACCAAAAAATGTAGATGTAGGAATTTGGAGTAGTGGCCACCTTTTGTATAAAATAATTTACAAAAAGGAGACTTTCAATATTTCATCCTGGTAAAAGGTATCAAGTAATATAGTTTGAAGAATTCTTTAAATTTGCATAAAGGAATACTGGTTAACAGTTGGCCTCCTAGTCATAGCTCTCAAGTGCTCAATTTGTGGGGAGAGATCTACTGGCTCTTGAAGCTTTATTCCCCTTTTTTCCACCTCTTTGAGTGATTCCATAGCATCAGGTGCCATCCAATTTGATGGGTTTTTATTTGGTATATTTCCAAATCCCGGAGCTTTGGAATTATGACGGTCTGGTTTAATTTTCTTTATTTTGTCATTATGGTTTATTTTGGCTCTTGGGGTTCTTGCAAGTTGCTTATATCCCTCATCAAGCCGCTGGAAACTTTCATCAACATGATTTGATCTCCAAGACATTGAGGGAAGTGGCTGACCATGAGAGTCTAGCTCCACATCAGAAACCATTCCATCAACCAGAAAGAGTGCTGCTATACTTGGCTGACCATTTAGAAGAATTTCTCAAGCAACTTCCTGGAAAAATTTGTTTTTGTTGTTCTATACTTTAATTTATAATCAGTTAGCTCCAGTTTATCATATATATGAATCATTTGGTGCATTAAAAAGTAAACTACCTTTTTCTTGAAATTTCTCAAAATTCCAGTTTGCCTACTTTGGGCTGATTCCATCAATACTGGTGGGCTTTTCTTCTTCTAAATGGCTTTCCTTCCAAGAAGCCATCTATCAACAATTTAAGTTCTGTTGGCTTGATTATTTAGGTACTCTTCAATATGATAATTTTGAGTCCTACCACGCCAATAACATAGCTCCCAATCATGGAGTAGAAGAGCTCTTGTGGATGTGTTTCAGAGCGATTAAGGAGGGGAATTCCAAGAAAATGTGAATCAGGGGAACCTCAATGTTTTCAATAGGTATTGTCCATAAGGAAGACATTCTTGACTGTGGGAATTGATTTCTTGCACTGTGGAGGTTCCAACTGGGTATTGACTAGGAGGAAGGATTTGATCCATTTCCTTCAAAGAGAATTTTTGAAAGAAATCATTTTCATTTTCAATAACATTTCCAAATCCCCTTTATGCAGACTCCAAAGATACTTGCATATAGAATTGGTATTTATGCTTACAGGCTGAAAAGTGGTGTTCAAAATTTCAATCTCTTCTGCAGTTGGGAGTTTAGGGGGTAAAAAGGAAGGTGCTTTAATTCCCAACATATCCTTCACCCAATCTAAAATTGCTCTTGCCAGGCCTGTATTTTCAGATGGACTACCTGAATCTCTTGCATGTCTTGAAAGACTTTCAGATGTTTTGGAATTATTTCTTTTTTCTTTTTATGTGTGATATTAATCAAGCATTAAATGGGCAGAAGAAATATATTAATCTGTATTTTCTGGGGAAAGAGGAATTTGTCAGGGGTTGGTGCAAGTTCCTTGGGCAAGACAATGATATTTGAATAAGATAGATATAATATCATGATAAGCTCATGTATTAATAAGTGAATAGTGAGAATCAAAAAAGTGCAAAAATCTTATCCTCTGAGTGTGGTAAATCTTCAATTTTTGATAAATGGTTCTTTGAAAAAAATAGGACTTAAGGGAGAAAATGAAATAATTTTACATAAGAGTCAAGCAAAGGTAAAACCCAAAGAGATGACTTAATAAATGGATTTTTTCTAGCTTTTATTTTTAATTTTATGATAATTTTTGAATTATTTTAATTCTTTATGAAAATATTGTTCATATATGTTTATGGATTAAACTGAAAGTTTTTTTACTTTTCTGTCCAAGTGATTTTATAAGAAGGAAAGAATAAATTGAAGATGAGGATTATTTGAGTATAAATGTAAATTCTGAATTCTGGTAATGATGGTTTCTGTAAAGATTCCGGAGGTTAATTGAAATCAATCCTTTGTTGTAATTATAAAAAGGATTGGAAGCTTGTTAATTGGGGTTAATTTTACATCATATTAGGCAAAATAAAGCTCTGTAATCTACTAAAATTGGTTTTGAAAAAATGATTCACCATTTTAAAAAGGTATTTCGAATTTAAATGTCAAAAGCTGAGTAACAATACTTTGAAGTGAATTTAATTTTACGGAAAATAAAGTGGAATAAAAAAGTTCAATTTGTCAAATGAGCTCCAGATAATTATTACTGTTGGATTTGTACATATAGCACATATATGAACTGAAATCTTGGTGATAATTGGTAAAAGAAAGGGTTGAAAACTAATTTATATTCATTTCAATCAAGGTTTAGCTAGGGATATTAATTGGAAATGGATTGGAAATAATATGGATATCGTCTGGCAATAATTTCAGACTTCATTCTAGCCTACACCCAAGCTATTTTCATGATCATTCTCACTATCCCATTATCCCATTTAAATTTTTGCCCATGTTTTGTGAAAAATCCCTTTTTAAGTACTACTTTTCAACTTGAAAGTAAAAAATGTGCAAATGATCAAATCAAATAAACATCATTAAGAATTCACAATTTCCCTTTATCAATAAATCAGAATTTTTCATGCTTATCAAATAAATTTTTGTCAATTGAATGGTTTCTTTACACAAGATCACTTTGCCACTTGAATTATTGAAATTTTACAATTACCCTTGGTTTCCAAATGTTTATTTGAAAAATTCCCTTTCCCCATGCAAATATCAATTTTTGCTCTGGCTAACCAGATATATTAACTACAAATATTCTAATATTACCAACATTCTGGCTTTTACCAATAGTTTCAAAAAATATTGCCACATTATGTTTAATATTTCTCCAGAATGATCAGCAGAAAACATATAATGAATTACTCATATTTTCATGAATACAAACCATTTTAAGCGTTAATTTTCTCTCATAATTCCAAAAAATAATGAAAAAAACCTTAGCATAGCTATTTATTCTTTGAAATTAATTTGACCATATTTAAACATTATCATTTGGTTTTTTATATATCCTATGATTTTTTCCTTTGAAATAATCCAAATCAATATAATAATATAATTTGAAAATATGAACAATTTGTATCTTGTGTGATAAAAAATGCTAAATTTTCAATGTAGCAATTTTCAGAAAATGTTTTTTCCACATGAGACCCCAAAAAAAAGAACTTTGCATACACAAAATGTCCCCATCAATACAACTAAAATTGAAAGAAAGAACAAAAAAGAAAAAAAACCAATAAATACAAGCCAAAACACTCCTACAATCAATCAGAATTTTCTTTGAATAATCAAAATATTAAAAAAATCCAAATAAACATCAACAGGGCCTTTTTCCCTTGGTCACACAATGAAATCTTTGTGTTTTTTTAATTGAGTTTAGGTTGTGTATGGAGCTGACTTCTCCATCCACCACCTGCAATATTGTCAATTGCTGTTGTAGGCTAAATTGGAGGTCCTATGAGCACTCCGCAGCCAACAACTGTTGCTTACATAAGATTGTCGACGGTCCTCGACAATCTTGTGTAAGCAACGTCGTCGGTCACAGCGATAATCCTGGAAGCCAATTGTCGACGGCTCTTCCAAAACCGTCGACAATTTGTTGCCAGACTACTGTACTGTACAGGTAGTGCTCACATCCTGGAATAAGTTTTTTGACTGGCGACGATCTTCCAGGTGAATGATGGAGAAGCCTACTCCATCCTCCACAAACGACAATTAAAAAATTATTATTATTATTATTATTATAAAAAAACAAATAGCCACTTTTACATGTAGCACTTGTTATTTATTTATTTATGTTTTTGAAAAAATCAGACTTTCAATACTAAGAGTCCTAGGTTTAAACTTCTATTATAATTAACGAAATTTTTAAGTATCAATATATATATATATAATATAACAATTGAATTAATACGGACATTTCAATTCATTTGAAATTTAATTATTAAATGGCTTCAAAATAAAGATGTCCCAACTTTTTGGTGGTTCCAAGGTGCAGACATCTTAAGACTTCCATCTGTTCAATATTACTGATATGAGATGAACTTTTAATGTTTCAGGTCAAAACATCTACATAATGTAAGTCAGTTACAAGACCTCAAACCTTAATTAACATTTCTACAGCAACACATATGTTATCTGTGGATGATTGACATATTAACCCAATTAATTATATGTTAATATTCCAAAGTTTTTTCCTTTTTCCTCTTAGACAGACAATAAATTTTCTTTGAACCCAAAACTCATTTTCTATTTATTTATTTTTTCCACCTCACCTTACCTTATCTTATTTTTTAACTTTTTAACCCTTCTTTAAAGATAATTTTGAGATAATCATAATGTCAGATTTTGAAGGTGAGCTAAGATTTCCTCTAAACAAATTTTTAATTATTGATATTCATTCCCATATTTTAGAATCCCTCATCATACACTACCTGGAAATTGCACAAAAACTCCCCCATTTTAAGGAAAATCACCAAGCAGTTATAAATTCACTCAAAGAAGAATATCTCACAGACTTGAAAACAAAGAGACAAAGACTCATACAAGAGAGGGCAGTTCAAATAAACAATGAATGTGAAAACCTTCATTTCAGCTCTCCTGGTATGAATTCACCTCAAAATTTCAGTCAAGAGACCAACTTGTCAACTAGTTTTTTGAGTTAAAACCCCAAAAAACTTGAAAGATCAACCAAAGACAGAGATTTCACTTTGATGAATTCATGTGTGAGCTTTATCTTTTCCATCAGAAAATAAATTCTCATTGTCTAATCCTTTTATCAATACAATAGCTTCCTCCTCAAAGTCAAATATGCCAAAACTTTGACAATTTGAAAGACCCCCCATTGATGCAATCCCTCCCATTTTTCAACCCTCCATTGAATTCATATATACACCACCAAATCCAAAAGACCCAAAACCATTATTATTCAGATCAAGAAGAATTCAAGAAAAAACCCTTTCCAACAACATCTCATAATACCTGACTCTCCTCCCCCTGGAATACCAGCTGTAGCTTCCAATCTTTATGAAGAGACCCCCCCCCAAGAAATTAACCTGGTACCCAAACCACACCCAGCTTCCTCCATTCAGTGCACTCAAAGCCTTTCAATAGGAAATATCCCCCTACCAGTTGTCTGTTGTAACCCATCTTCCACAGTTTCAACTCAAGTTCATTCAAATTCATCCCATAAAAATTCACCTACTCCAACTCTTTCTTTGGGGTCTGATTTTGGAAAAAATTAAATTATGTCCCAGCTAACAGCAATTACATTGCCTCAATTGAAGCATCTGCCACCTGGGCCTCCAAGACAGTAATCACCCAATCTTTTTAAGATTCCCAATATTCATGTTCCTCAATCCAAAGCTGGACCTTCAAAAAGCTCAATAACTATTTCCTCAATCCCAAAGAATCCACCTAAAAGTAGGACTTCATCCTTCTTGAATGTCCAATCATCATTCTTACAATCTTTCTTAAACAGATCCCATTATCAAATGTATCACCAAAGGGGGAATTTAAAGGCTTTGTAATTGTCAAACTCAAATGACAGGACATGAATATTATAAGAATGCTCTTCAAAATGCTCTCTTCATTGTGCAACACCTTCCCAAATTCCTAGGGTATAATTTTCCAATGGTACCTTTTACTGGAAAACTCCTTACAACTGACCTTGAGACTGTTATCATGAGGGTAAAAAACTGTAAGCAAAATCTAAAATTGTCAAATTATTATTAAAATACTTACATGGAAAAAAAAGGAAATATTCTTTCTGATTAAAGTGAATATGAATTTGTTGATGATCAAATAATTGACCACAGTCTCCTAAATAAATCTCAAAAAAGCTGAAGTAACCCATAGATCTGATACCAGTGAAGTCTTCAAATCAAGACTGGAGAACCTTCATATTCCTGTCAATACTCACTGTCCAAGACTTCAAGGGTTTATTCAAGATCTTTCCATTTTTTTGGGAATCAAGAGTTCCTCAATTCATCTGATGCACTAGTAAATATTGCCCCTCATTCAGAAATGGAATTGATTATGGTTCATAGAGTATTTCAACATCTCCATGATGAAACATCTGTCACCCAAAAGTTTCCTGACAAAAAATTTCCAAAACCCAAAGAAAGTCAAAGCCATGATGAATTTAAATCATACAATGGGGGTATAAGAGTAGTACATGACTACATTACTGCATCAGTGGCTTTAATTATGTAAATTGCATATGATTCAAGAGAGTCTCTCCTGCAAAACAGTATTCATACTGTCAAAGGTGCTTTTAATCACACACCCAAAATGATGGAATCAATATCAAGCCACCTCCTTTTAGGTCCAGTGGCGTTGTTTCTCTGTGGAACAGATAAAAAGAACTACCCAATTTGAAAATATCTGGTGGCTCTTCAACTTGGCAAGGAGCTTATTGAATTCAATCTTAAAAATTCAACCCAACCCCCAATATGGCACTTCTTTCGGAACTTTAAGGTTAATGTTTTAAAAAACCTTTTGAAGGATGATATTTTATGGTCTATAAGGAAATATCAATTGGAAAAGTTGTCTTGATATCTACCATCCAGATTTTTCAGTGAGCAGATTAAAGGATTTTTTGATTGAGGATTTGGAGTTATTTTATGACTTTGATCAAGAAAAAGGTGCACCCTTTGCTAGGAAGAATATCAAGTACTAGTTCTAAATACTTTAAGTATGTACCCTCTACCTCAAAACAACAGCTATAGTATGTATGAAATAATCTTTCAGCTTGATATAGGAAGATGTAATATCATTTACTTAAGTAAATAATCCTTTTTTATACTTCAAACATGAATAGTAAAGCATGAAATCAATAAAAAGGTTTGAAATAACATTCCTTGCATATTTCCCCATTCTTTTGATGAAAATCTACCAACACCTCAAATATCTTATGTAAGAAAAAGAACAAAATAATATCCTTTTATCTCCAGGCCTTTCATAAGTAATCCATTATTAAAGTTACTCCTCCTTGAAGATATTCCAAATTTATTGGCTTATGATCAAACTAAGGTAATCAAGGAACCTTTTTTAAATCAATATCTATATAATTTAGGAATTCAATCAATAATCCTCTTTCAACTAATCAAAATATAATTTTGAAAATAAAATAAATAATGATATATAATACCCCATTTCCCCACGTCCACTAAAATAATAAACAAAGAAGTTTCACAGTACCTTCCAAGCTCAAATGATCAAGTATGTCTCTGCTTAAGAGGTTTAACCAAAATGATTCTTTATATTTCACAATGTGGCTGTCCGTTACTGGAACCCCCATCAGAGCAGTTAATATCACAACTTATGGATCCAGATCAAGAAGAAGTTGAAAAAAATCAATCTGCCTTTGAATTTCCATTTTCAGATACAAATTATCATGGAGTAAAAGGGGGAATTCCAGGGAGGCACAAAGATCAATGCACTTCTGAGCTCTCAAACTATGGAGTTCAAAATATCACATTTCATTTGAACAAAAAAAAGTAACCTCTTGGAATAACCTGATCCTTTTAGTTATTACAAAGCACTAGCTTCATGTACTTCACATAGGCTCTTTCAAAGATTATTACCTTTATCTATCTCATTGTCAAAAAGAAGTACTTATTTGAATGTCTTAAAGGTGGCTTAGAGGTCGAAAAGACAAACACATTAATACAAAGCCCCCCAGGAAGACAAAAAAAGCCTCACTTAATAAATTGGGTATGAAATCCCTAAATTGAATTAATGACAAAGGGGAATTACTTATTCAAGTGGTTTAAAATATATTCAAGCATGGAATTATCACTGCACAAAGAAGCCTTGGGAAAGAAGTAACTTCAAAAATACTTCCCTCCATTTATTGTTTCTCTGAGACTGAGAAGGATTATGAAGTAAATTATTACTCAAAGATTCTTTCATGGAGAACTGAGTCATTCAAGTTACTCTTGCATAACTTTTATTCTCATTACCTCAGCTACTTATATGAAGTAAAAAGTCAAAACAAAGCTGAAAGAATTGTCAAATATAATTGAAAATAGGGAGCAAAATTCTCATAAATTCAAGAATTCCCATCATTTCCCTCAAAATTTTATACAGATTATTTCAAAAAATAAATATCTAATACTGAAATAATATTAATTAACTTTCAGACACCATGGAATGATCTTGATTCTAAGGCATTTCACCTTACTCCTGATAGCTATATATACATGGAAAATTCATCTAGTAAGTAATATATCAGAAAAGCAATTCACTCCCACTTATTCTAAATATTAATTTTTTCATATATCATTTTAAATTTCGAAGATCAAACTGGACCTCTGTAATATCTTGTTTGGGATATTTATCAATTTATTTTTTAAATTTTGATCTTGACTTCTTTAATATATAAAATGAGATGATATATACAATCAGCTTATCACATTATGGGGAGAAATATGAATATATATGAGGTAATGCGTGTATTATCAAGTGCAAAGGGTAAATTTCATAAGATTATGCTCTATAAAAACATATTTTGATAGCTTTCAGGATCCCTGTGTGAAAAGGTATCATACTAATTACAGTTTAAGTAATTTTCAATGTTAAAACATAATGTATAAGTGATTTCAATTAATTAATTAATTAATCAAACGATATTCTCAAAATGAAGATCTATTCTTAAGCTCATTATCCAAAAAAGGTCACATGTTCATTTAATTATATGATTATTCACCAAAGTTTTGCTAAATGATATAAGGTAGCAGAATTCCACAAGACCTTAAGATTAAAATTCCCGTGGTTCCATCTTTCAAATTATCCATTTTTTTAATTTGGGAAAATTCATGTATATCATTAGGAAAGGAAAAGTTCAAACCTTCTAGTTTTGTGTTTTTTGAATACATTTAAGAACTATTTATTAAAATAAATTTAGTTTTTCATATTTATGTTTATGGAATTTAAACACAATAATGATGTTCAATAATCATATTATTTCCTTCTTTATTTATCAGATTTAAAGAGTATTTTTGAAGTGATCATTTGAAGATACAAAAAATAACAATTATTTTTCATTGTGACCATGGTTTTCCATGGTTTAAGATGGAGTTACCAGATTAGAAAATTGAGAAGCTCTAATTTTTTGATTTTTGCTAATATCAAAACAATACATTATTTTCTTGGCTTCATAATAGATATTATTGGGATATCCTATCCCAAGAAATTCCCTATTTAATGATGACCAAATCAATTTTGAAAATATTTTGACTCCCAAAACTGGCTTATGAAATAATTACCTTTCTTAAAAGGTATGCAAAGCTCATTCTAGCTATTCAAAAACCCTAATTGTAATGTTGAAACAGATTATCAAATAATTAAATTTGATTTACTGATTATGTAAGTTTTTCTATGAAACTCTTGATAATAGTAACAATATCAAGAGTACTATGACTGTCCTCAGTAGAAAAAATATAATATAATAAAGTATTATAACCACAAATTGAAATATAACTATAAAAAAATAATTAGAAAAAAAAAATTAATTATTATTATATAAAATAATAAAAAAATATACCAATTATAATAAATTATAATTATTCTATTATTGTTATAGTCGCTGACAATTATAACAATAAGAAGTGTAAAGCTCTTAATGAGACAATTACCCATGGAAAATATAAATATTTAACCACTTATAAATAATATATAAATATTATTTATAAAAGAATCAAAACATACACTGTGCAGAAATAATTCTTATAGAAAAATTCTATATAAAAAAACTAATAATAGATAAAAAAGATATAGAATTTTAGAGAAAACTTACCTATAATATAAATTTAATACAACAAGTCAAACACAACAGTTATTAGATTAAATAGTTATTATGAGTTAAAAACATGCCAAAAAAAATATTTGAAATGATAAAACAACTTTTTATGATAAAAAATATGATTAAAGAGTCTTAGAGAGGAATTTGTGGATTTAAAAGATATTTTAAAGACAATAATTTTATAAAATGAAATATATTATAGGTGATTACAACAATAATCTAATTTATATTATTTCAATTCCTTAATTTAAGATTTATAAAGAATAAAATTCTTAAGAAATACTTTAATAGTAAGACTTTATATATAATAAAACTTTACCTGTTTAAATGTCTAATATGATTGGATTGATAAATGATGATGGACAAAAACAGTGATTAAAAGACTCTTTTTATTTCTAAAAAACAGCTCTCATGCTTCATAATGGATTTAGAGGGCGTGCTCAGGTAGAAACTGAAGAACCATGCTTAAAAATGAAGTTCCTAGTTTAAGGTAACTTATTTTTAATTCCAATTTAAGGTTACCAGTTTTATTCTTAACTCCAAGTAACTTTAATCCTCATTTAAGTTAATTATTTTAAGTTTTAATATGAAATAATTTATTTATATTAAGGCTCATCACATGAACAACTTAGAAATAGAGTTTCAAGCAGAAATCTCTTAAACTCAATTTTTTGATTAATTTTCAAAGAAATCTTAATTTTCTTTAAGAATAATTAAAAAAGTAAACTTCCAGGTTCATTACCCAGTAATTCTATTTATAAAAGATACTTAAAATTTAAGTTTTATACAGATAATATTAAATTGTAAGCTGTGTGAAAAGTTCAAGCAAATCTATTAATAATTGGATTTTTAATGAATTTTTGAAGTTATTACTATTTTTCAACATAAAATAGCAATACACACCAAACCTTAGCTTTTGATAAGGTTTTGATGCTTTTAACCTTAAATCTTTAAGCTTATTTAAGCTTTTACAGGTCTCAAAACTTTAATTCAAAGCCTGCATATTGGGATTTACCCTTTGGCAGCTTGAAATTCCTGTCCAAATTGGGTTAAAACCAGTTTAAACCTTAAGGTTGGATCAAAGTCTAATCTTAATTGTTAGATAAGGTTAAAAATACTTAAATACAGGTGGACATCCTTAATTGAGTCCTTGCATATCCAAAAATTTGGGTACCCCAGCTCTGTCTGGTCTTTTTCCTTTGTACCACCGTTTTGCATGGATTTTGCCCTTTTATGTATTTAAAGCCATAATATGGCCTTAAACCCTTTTAAATTGAGCTCACGCAGGATTTACATTCTGTATGGTAAATCCTTAACTAATTCAGTAAATATACACCACGTCTCAATTTTAACTAAAATTTTGGTAAGTTTGCATAAACCTTATGCAACTTTAAATTTAAGCTTAAATTTAACAATTTTAAAAAAATGTTAAAAAACTTACATTAGTACTGTGAGATTCTTAAATCTTCCAATAACATAAGAAATAAGCCTTTTTGGGTATAACACCCTATGGGTGTACCCTGGGTTATTTTTGGTGTAGAATCCAAAAATGGCATAATATTTATAACTTTGTTTATCCAAAAAAAAGTTATACTTATTTTTTATTATTTTTTATTTTAAATTCAATTGAAAATTCTGTTGAAGACTAAATCAACTGTATATAAAGTCATTTGTGACCTTATGGGTATGTTATACATACCTCACATGCTCACAGATTAGGTAAGATACTTTGGAGGATTCAGAATTAAGCATCTTTTATGAACCACTCAAATTATCAACATTAGGTCTTGGTGCATAGAATAGAATAAAAACCAATAAGAGAAGTACTTTTTGATATTAGATTTCTGTAACATATGATAATAATTCTGTATTTGCTGTAAGATCTCAACAAAGTTTCTGATTGTAACTTTTTAAATAGTCACAGCTATCCATATAAACAGATGCAATCAATATTTATATTTCTACATTTGGGAGAGAGAGAGAGAGAGAGAGAGAGATAAATAATAAGGAATATGATTTTTACAAGAGCATAAGATAAGAATAATTATCTTTTGTTTGAGGTGAATAATTTTCCAAAGGAACAAGGTGAAAAATACATCAATCTAAAATATTATTTATTTATCATTAAAATCACACCCATTATAGAAAAATCTTGAAATCTAACTCCAAATCATTCTAGCTCTAAAATATGCAAGCTTTGATGGAAAAGTTGTCTTAGATACTTCAAATATCAGTTAATATTATATTTAATAAGCTCCAGGAAACAAGGCAAAATCTACAATGTTTTTCTACAGCTCTAAAATGATGCAGCTTATATTAATACTCTGTTGCATAAGATTCTCTGAAAAAGAAATTCTACGGATAATCCTTAGGTATATATTACCTCTAAGTTTTCAAAATTTATACTTTTAAACTGTTAATTTACTTTCAGGAATATTTATTATACCCAAATGAGGCTTGAAGTAGTGAAAAAACATAATGTTTGACTAAAAATCTTTTATCTTTGAATTAAGACATAGTCTTTCAATAAAATTACTAATGATATAAAAAGGAAGGCTGAATTCAGGAGTTAAAAGAAATTGAATGATAATGTAATATTACCTATTTAAGTAGTTAAAATAAATAATGGGAGAGATTTCCAGATTCTCCTATAATATTCTTGTGGCTGGAAAGAAATGAGAAGTTGGCAAAACAAGAATGTTCTGGGATAGACCCATTTCAGAAGAATTGTAAAAGCCCCTCCTGATCTGGGTTCAAACTATTTTTCAAAGGGTGCACCAGCTAGCAGTTGTAAAAACATTGCTCATGGTGTATGATGTGCATAAGTTTTTGTTTAATCCATTAAAATTTGTTTTTTTTGAATTAATTTTCTTCTTAAATTCACATAAGTTTATCCTTCTTCCAAAATATTCTAAAATATTTGTGGGCCTTCAAAAAATTCATTTAATTTTTCATGATAATTCCAAAATATTCCTAGATCTTACCAGATATTATAAAAAGAATATCTTACAAACCCTGCTTGGGTTTTGTCTCCAATTTGTCTTGAACCATTTATATGGAAAATACAGAGTTAAAAAGCTCCTCCTTGTTAACTCACTACTGTTAATAAGGTGAAGTGTCAGATTCTGCATTGCACTGATGCAGCAGGTGATGTAATTATGATTGTTGCATGAATGATCTGGCTTCTTTCTTTCATTTCTCATACTTGTATTTTCTATCCCATCATGTTATGATAAATTTTGTTTCCCACTAATCTTTTCCATTGATTTTTAATCACTTCCAAATATCTCATGTACTTTTTCACTTGTCCTCTTTGCTGAAAACAAACCATTACAGATGCCTCTGGAAACACAAATCAAGGAATTTTTGTAAACCCCAGAGCTCAAAGTTTCCACTGGGATCAAGTTTCTTCTGAGCCTGGTGAAATTACTATTTGAAGACTTTTACCCCAGCTTTTTGTATCGATTGCGAATTCTTTTGAAACGATAGCCAAAAAGTATGAATATTATGAAGAAGTCAAAAGTGAAATCCAAGCTGATAACAAGATCTGTTTAGAGATTTTTTTTTGAGTTCTTCTCACAATAGTATTCTTTCCTTTCTCAATTCTTTATTTATTTTTCTTTCAGAATTTGTTTTATACTTTATTATGTGGTGTAATTAAAGGAAATTTCTAGAAGGTCGTCAATATTACCACCCATCTAATCTGACTTGTTTCAAAAAATAATAAATTTAACAGTATGTTGAGCTCAATAGTATCACATGGAATTGAAAAAATAATCAAGTTCCTAAAGCTTATTTTCACATTGGAACAATATTTTGCCTTCCCAAGCTTTTACATGCTTTACGATGTTGAATATCAGCTCCAATTTCAAAATTATTTTTTTGGTACTAGTCTTTTTCAAATTTCAAAGCTAAATCCCTTTCCACACATAAGCTTTACATAAAAAAATGCCATGAAATATTATCCTCAACGCATTAGTAAAGTTCATTTATCATGTGGACCATGGCTTCATATTCCTCAAAGAAACTTTATCTTCCAACAGCTAGTTGTGTGGCTTAAATGGTTTATCAACTTGCCTGGTGTTGAATAGTGTATAGATATGTGGTCATCTCAGATATCTTCTCAAAATGAAAGTGTGGTTTTGTATTTTGAACCAGGTGGTTTTTGGCAGAAATCAGGACATCATAAGCGTGAAATTGGGCTTTAGCTTATTTATAGAGTGGTTTAATCATTGAAGGAAGGAAATTTCAATGGGGATAGTGTCACTAAAATGTCTCAAGCTTCCTCATTGCCTCCAATTTCAGCAAGAATATACACACTGCTCAGGGATTCTTCCTTCACCCAAAAAGCCCAGAATTTTGACCATAAAAAGTGTGTTAAAGCCATTGGTTAATGGTCTTCTATAATAGGATTGGGGAATCAAAAATTCAACCCCAAAATATTCATCTGGAAAGAAATCATCTGTGATTATTTTGTTTTTTGATTGGGGATATTGTCACAAATCACAAATATTATGTATTTATGGCACATTCTTCCAAGAAATTTTGCTCATGGTGTGATCTCAAGGGTTATTAACATCCACAATTAAGGTTAGTAAGTTTTTGAAATGGACCACATATGATTAGCACATCATGGAAATGGAAAAATAGTCCATAAGCTCCAGTTCAAAAACAACTTGCCAAAAAAAGGGGACTCAATTTTTGGTACTCAATGTCTCCTTGGAGTCATAAAAAATTGGTACAAGGGTGTACTACAGTACCACTTTGATATTGCTGGGTATTTGATAATATGGTTATCAAGGATGTTTTTTTAGAATCTTATTGTTCCAAATTAGATTCTCAGCCAATGAATCTTTACAACATGGAAACAAGTTATGAAGAGTTTCAAACTTGTGTCAGCTACCTATCCCAAGAGGAAAAAAATAAGATCAAAATCAGATTCAAGGAGATGGCTGTTCGAAAAAGAATAAGCTAGATATCTTCTCAAGTGGTTGATGTGTTCAAATTAAATTTTAATTCATTAATTAAATAAAGAAGCAAACTGTATCCTTACTCTTTTTTTACTTCTGCACATCTTTCCCACAAATTTGAACCTATTTTTTTTACAAGAAATTCGTCACCATTAAATAAAGAAAATTAATTAAGCCAAAAAAATAGCTCTAGTCTTTCTCATACCTCTTGTAATCCAGCTCAATTAAGATATTGATTTATCATGAATTTTCTGGCACATAGAGCAATCTTTGATTCATTTTTTGGAATAAGTGGCTCAATATTTGTCAGAGGTCCTCCTTGAAGAAATGAGAAACGTTTTCACCTGGTGGGTATGGGGGTTAATGAAAACTTTGCCTCAAATTAAATCTCTTCTCCACCATCAGTAATGACAGATGGTATACATATAAGAGATATACCATGGCTTAAAATCTACAAAATCTAAGTGGGGCTGGAATTACGGAATAATATGAGAAAAAATGGCATCAATAATATGGCTGAAAAGATAGAAAGTATCGTAAAATCATCTGCCAATATTGGTTAATGTTTTGGTCACAAATCCAATTTTACTTCACTAGCTATTTATGATTCACAAGAGGTGGAAGTGAATTAAAATTAGGGAGAGGAGGAGCCAGAATATTCCAAAGTAATTCCATCTATAAATTTCAATGAATACTTATAATATTTCTTTTGTTATCATTTAAAGGTAGAAAAATTATTGAAGATTAAACACTAATAATCATCCCTATTATAAATTTTGATTACATTAATGTTAATGATGAGGATCAAGCTGTTTTATTGAGTTGGTTTAGTAAGTGTGAAATTATTATACCTCTTACTCATTTGTACACTTTAGCCACAGAAAATACAAAACACTTCTAAAATTAGAAATTTTGGATACAGCTTTAATTTAGATAATGACAGTTGCTCAAACAGAAGAGCTGTTGATATATTTCATTCCTTATACTCACAAGTAATGGAAAATTTTCAAAAAGGTATTAATTCTTCATGTTTCAATGGATATTTATGAAGGCCAATTTAGCTAAGCTTAGGACAAGAGGAAAATTATCAGGATGGTTAGGAATGGGATAAAAAGAAGTGTAATTAGAAGAAAAATAAACATCAACACTGAACAATTTCTGTCTTTGAAGGAAAAATAATTTTCTTTTCGGCAGGAGCAAAATTGTGATATCAGGAAATTTAAAGAGGTCCAATTAAAATATAATCTTGAATCAGAAAAAGAAAAACAGGGCGAAAAACACAATTTTGGAGAAGAAAAGTGGAAAACTGACCTCAAGATGTGAGAAAAACAACAGAAAACAGATATGAACATTGCTGTATGGAATTCATTTCATTCAGTATTATATTTGTAAAGGATTATAGCCTTAATTAAGAATTCAAGATAAATAATTTTATTGATCGATCTTATTTTTCTTTATAGTTCCCAGTTCATAGAGCATTTTTTTGGGTTTTTTTGTGTATTGTTGAATGTTAATTTATTTTAAAATTTATTGGGCTGGCTTTTGACTTAAATGGAAGAAGATTTTTTGCAATTTTATGATAATCAAAATTACCACAATTCAGTTCACAACTTCCAGGACATGTTTTTTTCAGATTTCAAAGTGTTTTTTTTTTGGGAAATTATTTTTTTGATAAATTAAGGGTGTTGGTAAACACACATAAGCTTTTAGTAAAGACACGTAAGTGACCTTAATTTTCAAAAAAAATTCCTCAGGCTCAGTTTTGAGGATTTTTTTAATTTTTTTTTGCCATATTTGTCCTGACTTGGCATGTCAATAAGCACAAATTTTTTCAAAAAAAATTTTTATGTCAAATTTCACCAATTTGGCCAATATGCCAAAATGGCATATTTTTTTCAAAAATTCATTTAAAATCTTCCCACTGATGAATTTCCTTAATTTTTTTTAAAAAATGAAGGGTTCAATTTGAAGAATAAAGCACCAGAATCCCATAATTTTGGGAATTTTTTTGGGTGGGACAAGTGAAGGCGCAAAAAGAGTTTTTTTTTCAAATGTTTTTTCCTGTCATTGTAATATGCCTATTTTTAAAAAGTGAATTTAATAACTTCCCACTTATGAATTTCCTTCATTCTTTTTAAGATTAAAGGGTTCAATCTGGACAATAAAGAACCAGAAGCTCATGAATTGGGAAAATTTTTTGGGTGGGACAACAAGTGAAGGTGCAATGAGTGTTTTTTTTCTTGTGTGTAATATGACTATTTTCAAGTACAAAAGTTCCACATGTTTGATAAAAAAGGAGACTGAGGTGGGATTTAAGCAATAAATATGACTGAGGAGGGGGATAATTGGCATAAATTGTATATACAAAAATCATTCAATCAGAATCAACCTCCAAAATAGTGGGTTTTTTCTGAGAGGGGGAAGGAATATTGGACAAATACAACATTATGTGTTTCTTAAATTTATCAGCCCACCCCAGGGCTTGTTTTTGGGCATGAATCTCCCAGTTCACAGTAATGGGGGAGACTGGATAAACTTTAGAAATGATGATGTCCAAAGGAACAAAATGAGCACAACTATTCAAGAAGCAGATGAAAATGGGGGGATTATCATTTGGAGGACAGAAATAAGGGAAAAAAGGAAAGATTGGGCTGTGGAATAAAAGAAAACTGGTCTTTTATACTTATTTGCAATTGGATCCCCCATGTCAGGCATGGACATCCACTTGCTTTTTGGAGCCTGGCCAACATCTTCATACCATTCAATTCTTTCCAAATAAGAGGATACTGAGGGAATTAAGGTGTTCATGGCTTCATAAAGGTCTTGATTTTGTTGAATTTATTCAGCCAAGTCACCTCTGACATCAGCCCATTGATCTTGAGTCTTGTAAATGAAGTGGGATACTGTTCTGTAGCCACAGTTTCCATCACCCTGGACATTGATGGCCTTGAAGGTGTATTTCAATATAAACTTTGGCAAGTCTTCTGAGCCAGTTATCTGATAAAATATGTGAGCCTTAGAGGTAATTTCATATACCCAAAAGACCACAAATACAAAAATAACATATTAATATAAATAAAATAAATTTATTTATATTATTAAAATCAAAATCAAAATATAAATATAAAATTATATTAAAAAAAAAAATTAATTACAATTTAAGAATAAAAATACATTAAATTTTGTAAGTATAAAATTACATTTATACTTGAAAAAATTAAGTAAAAATGAAATTTTAACAAAATTGTGAAAAAATAAATAAATTTGGAAAAAAGTTAAATAAAAATTATTATACCTTTTTATTCAAAAAATAAACACATGAAAATCATTTCACCATTGGATTCCTCATAAAAAATCAGGTGGGGTCACCACTGAGTGAAATTCTTGTAACTCAACTCTAAATAAGCTTAAATTAAGTTTTTAGTATTTTCAATACAAAAGTTGAAAATCCTCAAAACCTTGATTTGATTCACACCACATGTGGTGTTAACCATCAATTTTTGTGTTAAAATTGAGGTGTTGTGTTTAGTTTAGAAATTATGAGGAATTGAAGTATTTTCAATTGAATTCAATTGAAATGTCAAAATGTGCGTGTGTATTACATAAGTGAACTTTGATTTACATATGAGGTGTCAATTATTACTGTATTGTACTGTACAATTGAATTTAATTACATATGTAAATTATAAGTATAATACATGATGAGGAATTAAAGGAAAAATAAATTGGAAAGATTAAATTTGGGGGGGAAAAGGAACTCCAGCTCTAAGGGGGAGCTAGACCCCCAAAATCCTTGCTGACAGGCGTGGGATGTCAAAATTCACGCAAAAGTTCATCACTTTTGGCCTGGAATTGAGTTACAGGGTCTGTGGACTCAATTGATGATGAGGTTTTGATACCAACTGGGGTAGTTTTAGCTGTTGCCAAAAGGGTAAAACTACCCGTAAGATAAAACAATCATAGTAAAAACAGGTTTAACTGGTTTCTACGCCTCTGACACACATTCTGACGTGTTTTGAAGGCTCTAGGCCTGGTATTGCTATAGTAATGGCTGATTTAAGGGTCTAAAATGGCTAAAAATGGCTAAAAATGGCTTAAACCAGCCCTTTTTGGTCTAAACCAGGGTTCAATGTTGACATAACTGGCTTTTCTGTTGTCAGGCTGTTTTTCACAACTGACAAGAGTAAATTTTACTTTTGGAGTAAGAGAATTGATGGCTATAAAACAATGTCTTCTTTGCCCCACTTTTCTCTTCATGTTAGAATCTCTTCCTTTTATTAATTAGTTTAAACACTGTTAAACCAATCAATCAAATATTCAAACCACCATTTTTAAATCATTTTAATCCTTTTAATCACGTGAAAAAATCATTATAATCATTGTTTGTAACTATTATAATCATTTTTACCCCTGAACCACCCCAAAAGTGAATTAAAGCATCTTTCATCACTGTAAACTTTGTCACTTTGTTTCCAAATTCACTCTGGTCACTTTTGGGCGTGTTTTCTCTTTAATATTTTTTCTAAAGACTTTGTTCTTTAATTAATTGCTTGCAGCTCTTTGCTCAATTAATTCCAATTGAAATTGCTCTTGAAGAAATTTCTTTTGTAGCCTTAAAATATCTCTTGTAGAGTATTTTTTGGATAAATCTTTATTGTTGGTAAAACAATAAATTTTTATGATATCATTGTTTTATAATAATAAAGTTATAAGCAATAAAATTGGCGTGTTTTCTCTTAAAAATAATATTTCATACTATTTTTAACTGAATTTTACCTTATACAAATTTTGAGGACAGGAAAAGTACTTGATTTCTAATCGAAGTTTCATATCCACACCTTACATTTGGGGGCCCAGCCGTGATATTTTACCTGTGACATATTTCTTTTACTCTTTTTAAATCTTTTTTATTATATTGAAAAATTTAAAAACATATAAAAAATACTTATAATTCAAAAAATCCATAAAAAAATAATTTTTTTCATATTATAAGTGAGGCTTATATTTTTATTTCCTTTTTGAAATAACCTTTTTTTACTTAATTAATTGGCTTTTTCATTAATTTTAGTGTCTGACAACGTGGTAAGACAAGAAAACATTGAAACAGCCTCAACAGTCACCAGCATTGTTCCTGTAAGCATTATTAATTCAGACCATAATAGTACTGTCATTGTGACTCAAAATAATCAACCTGAACCAATATCTTCTGAATTGATTAACTTGGACATAAGTAATACTCTTCAGAAAGCTACGAATTCGGCCAATAGTAAGTTTTTTGACGTAAAAATACTATTTTAAGCCTTTTTAAACCAGAATTATGCCTTCAACCAGGTCAGGAGCCAGCTACAACCCCTCAAGAAGCTCCCAAAAAGGTAATAGACGTGATTATGGCAGAGGCCAATCAGGTACAGAAGGAAAAGGGTCAGTTGATGACTTCCAAACAACTAAGATGGGTCATTCTGAAGCTGATAATACTATTTTACCTTCAAAAAGAGCTGACACCGCCACAACAAGCCTCTGTGGACATATACAAAGCCAGCCACAGTGCATACAACAATGCACTTAAATTCAAGGAGTACCAGATCCTTGCAGACCTGTGGAAGAATTGCATGAATTCTTACCTGACAGTAAGAAAATTCCTGGGCCATCCAAACACTTGCAAATTGCTCAATGGATGGCATCCATTGATGGAGAAGAAAAACATGATGCTTTTGACACTAGAATGGAGGAAAAACAACCCTCCACCACCCAAACCAGTGCCAAAAACAGCCCCAGTGGCCAGAAGCAGCAATTCCAACGTTTAAAAGCAGCCACAAGCTCCAAACAAGGTCAAAGGGAAGGAACCAGCCAAGGCTACAGGATGCCATGCAAAATGTATTCCAGATGGCCAGAAACATGATGGAATTACAGAAGAAGAAGGAAGCCAGATTAAGATTCCAGAAATGATTTCTGATATATTTGATTCCATCCCAGAGTTGTATGATGCTATAAATGACGTGAAAAAACATCTTTCTGATAAAAATGAAACCATTTGTAACAACATTAAAACAAACAACCTGAGTCTGTGCCAAATTAATGAAACACTTATGTGTTTTGAAAAAGCTTTAAGAACAATTAAAAATTCCAATAATGATGATTCTTATAACAATAAAATAAATGAACAATCTGCCATTATTAAAGAATTAACATATAAATATTCTAAATTCAATATTGATGACATAATTGAAACAAGAATTAAACAAGCCATAAATATTATCAAGACAGATAACAAGAAAGTCCTTGATGACATTTCAAATTCATTTACTGAAGTAAAGACATATACCATTGCCTTGAAAAAGTGTTTTGATGCTTCACAGGAAGAAATATCAAAATTATAAAAGAAATTGAATCAATTCACTGCTGATAATACAAGACAGACAGAGTTATGGCAAGAACTGACACATAAGGAAGACATTTACAAAATTGAAGTAATAAATTTAATACAAAGCTTCCAACATGAATACAGAAATTCCCAAAGGTGTAGCAAAAGTAAAAGGAATGACATTGAACAAATACTGAACACCTTACCAAGAATGTCTACACCTCTAAATCAAAATGAGGGCACAAGAATTCCAAATCCACAAGTATTGGATCCTGATAATTCACAATTAAAAAATGAATTATCCACTTCTTTTCATAACTTGGAACCATCAATGGGCCAAGCACTCTTGAAAGAAGTTCCAAAACTTAAAGAATGGCCTCACTTCAGTGGTGAAGGAGAGTATGACCATATGGAATTCATTAGAGGTATTGACATGATCAAAGAGGATTTTGAATTACCAGAAAGATTGGTAACATCCAGGTTTAACACCTTTTCTACCAGATCAGCTCACAGATGGTACATCAAAATAAGACAAGCACATGGACACCAGAGTTGGACTTGGTGGAAAACCCAAATCATCAACAAATGGGCAAATGATGCTTTGAGGTTTAAAGTTGAAACAGCCTTTGAATCTGCCAAATTTAATGCTGATAAAGACAAAGCTTTACCATGTTTTTGCCAACAAAAGGACAGATTAACAGCATTATATCCTGACATGTCAGAATTTATGATCCATAGAAAAATTCTGAGACAATTTGGAGGTGACTTAGAGCATGCTGTCAAAAGCAGGACTACTGAACAATCTTCAGCAGAGGATATTATCAATATACTAGAAGAAGTAACCACCAGAACCAAAATTGGTTCTAGTAGGGTGAATCTCAAAACAAGGTTTAATACACCTTGGAAAGATTCTGTGGACAAAAACCCCAAAGAAAATTCTAGTAATATTAAATATAAATCTGCAGAATCAGTCAGAAAATGCCATATTTGCCAAAGCACCACCCATTTAGCCAATACATGTCCAAAAAGGGGGAAAATCAATGAGATTGACATTGAAAAGGGACCAGATGTTGAAAAAGAAGACATAATTGAAGACAATTCAGATGATAAGTCATCCATATTTTCTGAATCTTCAAAAGATATAGAGAATATCAATGCCAATTTTGACATCATGGAATCTTATTCCCACTTACCACAATTGATCAATGGTCAAGTTGATTTATCAAACGTTCAAGATGCACAACTTATGAAGACAAAACCAAACAGAGGAAAAGGTTATACAGCTGGTAACTCCTGTATAACAGAGGTGGTGATTGACAACAAGCCCACCAAACTTTTGCTTGACCCAGGAGCCTTCTGCTCTTGTGTTGGAAAATCTTTTCTTAAGACTTGTGTACCAAATTTTGAAGACCAATTGTTACCAATTGATGGTATAAAATTCAACATTGCAAGTAACCCAATGAAAGCATTAGGAATCTTTGAGACCAATGTCATATTCCCACACATAAATGGGAATTTAACGATCACAGTTGAATTTGTTTTTATGGAAAACTGCTCTAGTACCCATTTTATATTGGGAAATGACTATTTAATCATGTATGGGATAGATTTACATAATAGCAAAGACAGATACTTTACTATTGGAGACAATAAGTGCCAAAAATTTGCCTTTTTACCATTTAAAAGACAGATTACAGTAAACAAAGTATCACCAGTCAACTTAGACTTAGAAAGATTTAAGTCTGAACAGTTGAATGAGGCTGAAATAAGCCTTCATCTGACTGATAAACAAGAAAATGAACTTTCTTCCCTTTTGTATGACCACAGAGGAGAATTTGCTACAGACAAAGAACCTCTAGGAGCAATTATTGGTCATGAAGTTGACATCATTCTTAAAATTGAGAGACCTTATCCACCACTCCTCAGAAGGCCTGGTTATCCAGCAAGTCCAAAATCAAGAGAAGCTCTAGAAATTCATATCAAAGAACTTCTGGACCTTGGTGTAATAAGAAAAGTAGGCCACAATGAAGAAGTAGAAATAACTACACCAGTCATAGTGGTGTGGCATAATGGAAAATCCAGAATGGTTGGGGACTTTAGAGCTCTGAACACTTACACTGTTCCAGACAGATACCCAATACCAAAAATCCAAATTGCCCTTACTCAAATATCTCAAGCAGTGTATATAACCACTATGGATGCCCTTAAAGGATTCCATCAAAATGTGGTAACACCAAGAGCAAGAAAATACTTGAGAGTTATTGTTCATTGTGGAGTGTATGAATACTTAAGGATGCCCTTTGGTATCAAAAATGCACCTTCACACTTCCAAAGAATGATGAATGAAATCTTCCCTGAAGAACTCTCAGAGTGTGAGCCTTAGAGGTAATTTCATATACCCAAAAGACCACAAATATAAAAAATAACATATTAATATAAATAAAACAAATTTATTTATATTATTTAAATAAAAATCAAAATATAAATATAAAATTATATTAAAAATAAAAAATTAATTACAATTTAAAAATAAAAATACATTAAATTTTATAAGTATAAAATTACATTTATACTTGAAAAAATTAGGTAAAAATGAAATTTTAACAAAACTGTGAAAAAATAAATAAATTTGGAAAAAAGTTAAATAAAAATTATTATAACTTTTTATCCAATAAATAAATACATAAAAATTATTTCACCATTGGATTCCTCATAAAAAATCAGGTGGGGTCGCCTCTGAGTGAAATTCTTGTAACTCAACTCTAAATAAGCTTAAATTAAGTTTTTAGTATTTTCAATACAAAAGTTGAAAATCCTCAAAACCTTGATTTGATTCACACCACATGTGGTGTTAACCATCAATTTTTGTGTTAAAATTGAGGTGTTGTGTTTAGTTTAGAAGTTATGAGGAATTGAAGTATTTTCAATTGAATTCAATTGAAATGTCAAGATGTGCGTGTGTATTACATAAGTGAACTTTGATTTACATATGAGGTGTCAATTATTACTGTATTGTACTGTACAATTGAATTGAATTACATATGTAAAGTACAAGTATAATACATGATGAGGAATTAAAGGAAAAATAAATTGGAAAGATTAAATTTGGGGGGGAAAAGGAACTCCAGCTCTAAGGGGGAGCTAGACCCCCAAAATCCTTGCTGACAGGCGTGGGATGTCAAAATTCATGCAAAAGTTCATCACTTTTGGCCTGGAATTGAGTTACAGGGTCTGTGGACTCAATTGATGATGACGTTTTGATACCAACTGGGGTAGTTTTAGCTGTTGCCAAGAGGGTAAAACTACCCTTAAGATAAAACAATCATAATAAAAACAGGTTTAACTGGTTTCTACGCCTCTGACACACATTCTGACGTGTTTTGAAGGCTCTAGGCCTGGTATTGCTATAGTAATGGCTGATTTAAGGGTCTAAAATGGCTAAAAATGGCGTAAACCAGCCCTTTTTGGTCTAAACCAGGGTTCAATGATGCCATAATTGGCTTTTCTGTTGTCAGACTGTTTTTCACGACTGACAAGAGTAAAATTTACTTTTGGAGTAAGAGAATTGATGGCTATAAAAGAATGTCTTCTTTGCCCCACTTTTCTCTTCATGTTAGAATCTTTTCCTTTTATTAATTAGTTTAAACACTGTTAAACCAATCAATCAAAGATTCCAACCACCATTTTTAAATCACTTTAATCCATTTAACCACGTGAAAAAATCATTATAATCATTGTTTGTAACTCTTATAATCATTTTTACCCCTGAACCACCCCAAAAGTGAATTAAAGCATCTTTCATCACTGTTAACTTTGTCACTTTGTTTCCAAATTCACTCTGGTCACTTTTGGGCGTGTTTTCTCGTTAATATTCTTTTTAAAGACTTTGTTCTTTAATTAATTGCTTGCAGTTCTTTGCTCAATTAATTTCAATTGAAATTGCTCTTGAAGAAATTTCTTTTGTAGCCTTAAAATATCTCTTGTAGAGTATTTTTTGGATAAATTTTTATTGTTGGTAAAACAATAAATTTTTATAATATTATTGTTTTATACTGATAAAGTTATAAACAATAAATTTGGCGTGTTTTCTCTTAAAAATAATATTTCATACTATTTTTAACTGGATTTTACCTTATACAAATTTTGAGGACAGGAAAAGTACTTGATTTTTAATCAAAGTTTCATATCCACACCTCTCACAGAGGGATGGTTAATCATTTACATTGATGACATTATTATCTGTTCCAAGACTTGGGAGGAGCACATGTACAGATTATCAAGAGTTTTGACAAAAATTCAATCAGTAAACATGAAAATCTCCTTGAAGAAATGTCATTTTGGATTTAAAGAACTTAAAGCACTAGGACATGTTGTATCTGGTTTGTCCCTTGGAATTGACAAAAACAAAGTTGCAGCAGTATTGTTAAAACCCATTACTCAGAATAAGAAGGAAATTCAGTAATTCTTAGGTTTTGCAGGATATTACAGGCAACACATTAAAGATTTTGCATCCATAGAAAGGCCACTTTATAAGTTGTGTGACAAAGACACAGTATTTGAAATGACTGTTGACAGAGTCAAAGCTTTTGAGTCTCTAAGAGAATCATTGACCACTGCTCCACTCTTACTGATGCCAGACTTTAAATTGCCTTTCAAACTGTATATTGATGCATCAGGGGATGGACTGGGTGCTGCACTTCACCAAGTTAAGATCATAAATGATAAACCTGTAGAAGTATCCATATGTTTCATATCCAGGCAAATCAAACCAGCTGAAGCCAGATATGGTGCAAGTCAGATGGAATGTCTATGCCTTGTCTGGGACTTGGAGAAATTGAACTACTTCTTAGAGGGATGTGTTTTTGAAGTGATAACATATTGTACAGCTGTCAAATCACTTTTGAACATGAAAACACCCAACAGACACATGCTCAGATGGCAAATAGCCATACAAGAATACAGAGGCAATATGACTATTGTTCATAAGTATGGGAATATTCATAAGAATGCAGATGGACTAAGCAGATGGCCATTACCAAATAATATTGATAATCCTGCTTATGTGCCAGAAGAAGCTTCACCACAAATTGCAATAGAAGGAATAAGTGTTACAGACTTGAACACCACCTTCTTTGAAGAAGTCAGAAGTAGCTACACTCAAGATAAGAATTGTAGCATCTTATGCCAATTAATTAACAAAGACTGTAAAGACAACTCTCTAATACGTTCCTTGGATGAAATATGGAGAAAATCTTATGATGAAGGAAGATTTCACCTACTGGATGGTATAATTTACCACAGAACCAAGCACACATGTGTCATGACAGTTGTAGACAGGTCATTAATCAATCTTGTACTGAAAGAATGCCATGATAGTCCCTTTTCAGGACATCTGTCTGAAGACAGAACAAGAGAGAAATTAAAGACCTGCATATGGTGGCCAATGTGGCAGAAAGATGTTGCAGAGTATCGCAAAGCCTGTGACAGATGCCAAAAGGCAAATAAATCCACTGGAAAAAGACTTATGATAAAAATCCAAGAACCAAACAGACCTTGGGAAATTGTCCATATGGATTGGGTAACTGGCCTACCACCAGGAGGTGACAGGAGCTATAATGCTTGCCTAGTAATTGTGGACAGATTCAGTAAAACTCCAATCTTTTTACCATGTCACAAAGATGATACAGCCATGGATACAGCTCTTCTGATATGGAATAGAGTAGTGTCATGGACTGGGATATTTACAAATATCATCAGTGATAGAGATCCCAAATTCAATTCAGCACTATGGACAAATCTTCACCAATTATTTGGCACTAAACTGTCTTTCTCTACAGCCTACCACCCACAAACTGATGGCCTGGCTGAAAGAATGATCCAAAACTTAGAGGACATGGTGAGAAGATTTTGTGCATATGGCCTTGAATTCAAAGATTGTGATGGATTTACCCATGATTGGTGTACTCTGTTGCCAGCACTGGAATTACCATATAAAACATCAATCCATGCCAGTACCAATCAGAATCCTGCTATTCTATAAAAAGGATGGAACCCCAAGTTACCCCAAGATTCCTTGAGGAAACACTTAATTGAAATACATCCCACAGCTGCTAGCTTCAAAGGAATGCTAGACAAAGCTAGAAAGCATGCAGTAAGATGCATGGAGGACTCTTTTGCATATGCTAAAGACAAATGGGATAAATCACATGCAACTCGAGATTTCAAAGTGGGGGACCTAGTTCTTGTATCCACCACTAACTTCAATAACATCAAAGGATGTAAAAAGCTGAAAGACTCATTTGCAGGACCTTTTGTGATTAAGGCCCTCCATGGAGAAAATGCTGTTGAAGTAGAGTTATCTGAAGAACTTAGCAATAAGCACCCTACATTTCCAGTAAGCTTGATAAAGCCATATAAATCTAGTGATGCTGAGAAATTTCCCTTGAGGAATAAGATTCCCCAAGTTATACCTCCTATTGAGACATCTGGTACTAAGAAAATTGCCAAAGGTCTTAAAGAAAGGAAATTAAGAACCAAGAAAGTAAGGGAATACCTTGTTAGGTACAGTGACCCAACTTGTGAAGATGAATGGTTAGAAGAAAAAAATACACCAGAAGCTACCAAACTCCTGAGGAGATTCAGACACACTAGAAACACCAATATTACAAAGTAATATTCTTTTTTAGGGGGAGGGAATGTGAGCCTTAGAGGTAATTTCATATACCCAAAAGACCACAAATATAAAAAATAACATATTAATATAGATAAAATAAATTTATTTATATTATTAAAATAAAAATCAAAATATAAATATAAAGTTATATTAAAAATAAAAAATTAATTATAATTTAAAAATAAAAAATACATTAAATTTTGTAAATATAAAATTACATTTATACTTGAAAAAATTAAGTAAAAATGAAATTTTAACAAAATTGTGAAAAAATAAATAAATTTGGAAAAAAGTTAAATAAAATTTATTATAACTTTTTATCCAATAAATAAACATATAAAATTTATTTCACCATTGAATTCCTCATAAAAAATCAGGTGAGGTCACCTCTGAGTGAAATTCTTGTAACTCAACTCTAAATAAGCTTAAATTAAGTTTTTAGTATTTTCAATGCAAAAGTTGAAAATCCTCAAAACCTTAATTTAATTCACACCACATGTGGTGTTAACCATCAATTTTTATGTTAAAATTGAGGTGTTGTGTTTAGTTTAGAAGTTATGAGGAATTGAAGTATTTTCAATTGAATTCAATTGAAATGTCAAAATGTGCGCGTGTATTACATAAGTGAACTTTGATTTACATATGAGGTGTCAATTATTACTGTATTGTACTGTACAATTGAATTGAATTACATATGTAAAGTACAAGTATAATACATGATGAGGAATTAAAGGAAAAATAAATTGGAAAGATTAAATTTGGGGGGGAAAAGGAACTCCAGCTCTAAGGGGGAGCTAGACCCCCAAAATCCTTGCTGACAGGCGTGGGATGTCAAAATTCATGCAAAAGTTCATCACTTTTGGCCTGGAATTGAGTTACAGGGTCTGTGGACTCAATTAATGATGAGGTTTTGATACCAACTGGGGTAGTTTTAGCTGTTGCCAAGAGGGTAAAACTACCCTTAAGATAAAAAAATCATAATAAAAACAGTTTTAACTGGTTTCTACGCCTCTGACACACATTCTGACGTGTTTTGAAGGCTCTAGGCCTGGTATTGCTATAGTAATGGCTGATTTAAGGGTCTAAAATGGCTAAAAATGGCTTAAACCAGCCCTTTTTTTGGCCTAAACCAGGGTTCAATGATGCCATAATTGGCTTTTCTGTTGTCAGACTGTTTTTCACGACTGACAAGAGTAAAATGTACTTTTGGAGTAAGAGAATTGATGGCTATAAAAGAATGTCTTCTTTGCCCCACTTTTTCTCTTCATGTTAGAATCTTTTCCTTTTATTAATTAGTTTAAAACTGTTAAACCAATCAATCAAAGATTCCAACCACCACTTTTTAATCATTTTAATCCTTTTAACCACGTGAAAAAATCATTATAATCATTGTTTGTAACTCTTATAATCATTTTTACCCCTGAACCACCCCAAAAGTGAATTAAAGCATCTTTCATCACTGTAAACTTTGTCACTTTGTTTCCAAATTCACTCTGGTCACTTTTGGGCGTGTTTTCTCTTTAATATTCTTTTTAAAGACTTTGTTCTTTAATTAATTGCTTGAAGTTCTTTGCTCAATTAATTTCAATTGAAATTGCTCTTGAAGAAATTTCTTTTGTAGCCTTAAAATATCTCTTGTAGAGTATTTTTTGGATAAATCTTTATTGTTGGTAAAACAATAAATTTTTATATTATTGTTTTATACTAATAAAGTTATAAACAATAAAATTTGGCGTGTTTTCTCTTAAAAATAATATTTCATACTATTTTTAACTGAATTTTACCTTATACAAATTTTGAGGACAGGAAAAGTACTTGATTTTTAATCAAAGTTTCATATCCACACCTTACATATCTCATCTTTTCTGTCAAAATTAAATATTTTAAACTTCAAACCTTGATTTCAAGGGGTTTTATATTTAATAATATAATAAGGAAAACATCATTATTCACATATGCGCTAGTAGAATCTGAATATCCAATTTGTTTTAAGCTTGGACCACTTTCACAACAAACTGGTCAACAGCTCTAGTAATTTTGTTCAATAAACCCTTACAGGCTGTAGCCTTATCTATAGCTTGTCAAATAAAGCTCATATATGTGTTCTTACAGTAATTACATGGTGAATTTATTTTTGGTTTAACTCTCTATCATGTATATTTCAAGAGATATTAGCTAAAAACCATGAATGTATGCATTGACCAAAACAGTGCATATATTCAGCTTAATTCCTTAAGTATTGACTTTAGATAATTTTCATAAAATTGTTTTGTGTATAGTTTTCTATGGGAAATGAAATGGTGCATTTTATTTCACATTTTGTTTCATTGGTTTCTGAGTTAAATAAGATTTTATGTCCTTTTTAGGGTATTATTAATTATTATTCAGTAATTATTAACTTTACAGATATGCCACATAGATGATATATGTGTATTTTACCATCAGGTATCTAATGGTTTGATTTAGTTCACATTTTTACTAATTATATTCTGAGTTAATTCAAAGTTTATACCTATTTATGGAATTTTCATTGGTTTTAAGATAATTATTGAGAGTATAATTATTATAAAGTTTTTCTTGTGACCTTTTTGGATACGTGGTCATAATCCAGAGGCTCACAGTTTATGTGGGAAAAGAATTTGATGTGGTTTCTGTAGTAGCTAGAAAGACCAAGGAAAGATTGCATTTCATTGAGGTTCTTTGGTACTGGCTTTTGCAGTACTACTGCTATTTTATTTTGGTCTATGGCCAGGCCAAGGCCTGAGGCTTTATGTACTAATTACAATAGCTCCTGTTGGCCAAAATTAAAATTCTTGAGTGAAAGTTTAAGATTGATGAGTGTGCATTTAATAAAGACTCTGTCTATATATTGAAAATGGTCTTCCAATGTTTCTGTGTATATAATGATATAATCAATATAAACTACCATCCAGCCTTCCAATATTTCTTCTTGAAATACTGTGTCAATAATCCTTTGGAAGTGGGCTGGTGCATTTTTTATGCCAAATGGAATCCTGGTGCACTCATATATAACCATGTGGCATATGATTCTGAGAAACTTCATGGAGTTTGATTTAACTCCATTTTGGTGAAAAACTTTCATACAGTCCATCTTGGTAATGTATTTGGCTTTTGATAATTTATCTATGGTATGTGGTATCCTTGATATAGGATACCTGGCAGCCTTTGTGTAGCTTTCCAGTGATTTGAAGTCTCCACACAATCTAGATTTGACATAATGCCAGGTTTGGTTGTTTCTACTATTTCATTGTGTCATATCTTTCTGATAACATCCATATCTAGGAGTTCATTGACATGTTTTTCAATTTATTTACTAGATTCCAGGCCTTCTGGATATAGAGGTCTTTTTATAATGGGTGGATAGGGTCTCTCCACATCTAGATACAATTACATATCATGGCCTCTGATTTTTCCCAATGATTCTTTCCCTATGTAAAAAGCCAGTCTCTTCTTCCTCAAGGTTTTTAGTAAACTGAGTTTTTTGCTTACTAGTGAGGTTAGAAATAAATTTTACCTCTTTGAATTCATTAAGTAATTATTAAAAGGCATCTTGGTTAGAAAACTGGTATGTATCAAGTGAAAATTTCTTTTACTTGCTGGTGCCTATGACAATATGCCTGTTTTTACTGTTGTAAATGTCAATAGAATACATCCTTTGGTGGTCTGTTCCTATTAGGAATCCTTAAATGAGGGCATCCTCCAGCACTAAAGAATCTAGGTTGAGTCTGATATTACCTCTCCTGTGGGGTGTTATTATCTCTTTGATAATATTCTCAATGGGTTTCATCCTTCCTGATGCACTTTCAAAATTCTTTGCCTTAGTTGGGAGGAGTTGTTTTCCCAATTTGGGAAGGAATTTTTCAAATACTCTCTGGTTACTATTAGGAAGTGTGCACTACTGTCAATGATCAATGGGTATTTAGCATTTTCAACACAAACAGTAATATTGGTGGCTGTCACATGGATATATTGGTGTAACTAGTAATGTTTGCACAAGTTTTCATTGGCAGTGTTTTGTGGTAATCCTTCTTTTAAATTTATTTCCTGGATTTAGCACTGGGGTTCCTCCTGGAACTCCACCAGGAATTCCTCTAATGGGTCTTGGTAATCATCAAAGTTTTTTCCAATGCAATCACCCATAGAGTCAGATTCAGAATCCTCTTCTTGAATTTCTTCCTCTGGGAGTTATTCAATGGCATATATTTTCTTCTTTTCTTTTGGGAAGTTGTTGGCATAGTGGTATGTGGACCCAAAATTGTGACAAGAGCCCTTTTTATTAGTCACTTCTGCCACTTTTCCTCTGGGTTTGTCTTTCTTGTAAACTTTGAAAGGCTGTTTATCTCTGAAACCATTGCCTTTATATGGGGAATATTTACCCATATTTGTCCTCTTCCTAACATCTTGTAAGGTGTTGGAAATGTCACCTAGAGTGCAGTTTTTCTTGAATATTCATTTTAATGCATTCTATAGTTCTCCTGGTAGTTGTGTCAGGAGTGTGTGATTCCTCATTTGAATTTTTATATGGGGATCAATGAATTTCAGTCTTTGAGACCATTTAAGACACCACTCATAAGGATCTTTGTCCACAGAGTATCTGTAATTTTGAAATAACATGGTCTTTTGCTATATCCAGGTACCAATACTGTAATTCTGGATTATTTGATCTTTCCGCCATGGATTTCTTTCATTAATGTGTACCAGTGTTAGGCTTAGACATATTTTCCTATACCCAAAAGACCACAAAGAATACAGAATGATATAATTATAACTAAGATAAATTTATTTATAAAAAACAAAAATTAAAATATAAATATAAAATTTATATAAAAAACAGAAATATTAATTATAAGTTAAAAATAAAACCACTTTGAAACTTAAAATTTTGAAAACACCTTTTTACTTGGAAAAATTAAGTAAAATGAATTTTCAACAAAATATTAAAATTAAATTATTTTTGGAAAAAATATTAAATGAAAATTTTCTTAACTTTTTATCCAATAAATAAACATCTGAAAATTATTTCACCATTGGATTCCTCATGAAAAATAAAGTGGGGTCAACTCTGGGTAAAATTTCTGTAACTCAACTCTAAACAAGCTTAAATTAAGTTTTTAGCATTTTCTACATAAAAATGAAAAATACTCAAAAAAAAATTAATTCACACCACATGTGGGGTTAAACATCAATTCTTTGTGTTAAAATTGAGGTGTGGTGTGTAGCTTAGAAACTAGGACGAATATAAGTATTCTCAATTGAAATGTCAAAATGTGCACATGTATTACAAAGGTGAACTTTGATTTACATATGACATATCAGCTCTTACAGTTGTGTACTCTAAAAACCCAATTGAATTACATATGTAAATTACAAGTATAGTACATGATGAGGAATTAAAGAAAAAATAAAGTGGAAAGATTAATTCTGGGGGGAAAAAGAATTTTGGATCCAAGGGTGCCAGACTTCCCCAAATTCTTTGCTGACAGGCATTTGATGTCAAAATTAATGTAAATGTTCATCAATTTTGGCCTTTAATTGAGTCACAGGGTCTGTTACTCAATTGATGATGAGGTTTTGATACCAACCAGGGCAGTTTTAGCTATTTTCAGGTGAGTAAAACTACTCTTAATTTGATAAAATTGTAGTAAGAACAGTTTTAACTGGTTTTGATGTCTCTTACACACATTCTGAATTTCTTTGAAGGATTGAAACCAGGTATTACTATAGAAATGGCTGATTTAAGGGTCTAAAATGGCTCAAACCAGCCCTTTTTTGGTCTAAACCAGGGTTCAATGCTGCCATAATTGGCTTTTTTGTTTCAAGAGTGTTTTCCACAACTGACAAGAGTAAAGTTTACCTTGGGAGTAAACAGATTTGTGGCTATAAAAGATTGTCTTCTTTGCCCCACTTTTCTTGTGAGCCTTGAGGTATATTTTACATACCCAAATACGCCACAATTATCTTAAAAAGAAATTTTGAGTTATGCATAATTCATAAGTCATGCATATATCCGAAATTCATCATTCTTGATTTCAGAAAATATGAATAACTTTTTATTGAGTAGGTAAATCCATGGATTTAAGGCCATATTTAGATTCTACACTAAATTTCACCTGGGGTAGCTCCATAGATTGAATAAGCTCAAATTAACTCCTTGAGGTGGTAAAATGGAAAATACTTCAATACCACATAAAAGATCCGTGAAAATTTTTGTTTTTCTTAATTTCATGTCAAAATAATGGGAAAGTGAGAAGTCCCATGTTACATATACACTAAGAATAGTGTTATGCATGTTTTGAGAACTTAATATCATGGTATTATTACATGGACGTTTGGTACACCCATAGTGGATATCTCACAGCTTAAATTACTATTTTGACATGAAAAATAGGCAAGGGGGACAAAAGACATTGAAGAGAGCCAGGGTACCCAACTTCTGAGGCCTCAGAGGCATGGACAGCTCCAAAGCTTGGATCCATGGCTGATCTTGGCCTAATTGGTAAACTAAAACCTTTTGGAAACTTGGTTACCATGTTACAACTACAGTAAAACTTAAGAAAATAGCAAATAACCTGCTATTTTGACATGCCAAGGAGGTAAAGAGCTACTTAGACTCCTGTAAACATGTCAATTCTTAATGACTTTCCATGGATAAACTACAAAAGAGTAATTAAAACCCCTTTTTGGACTTTTATCTATTGATTTACCTCATAGCAACCAGTGAAACACTGATATTTGCAATTCTACGTAGAAATGAGGTAAAAACTTCAAAAATTCATTAAAAATACAATTCTCAATTAATCTTTCTGAAACTTTCAGGACTAATGGAGAGCTGTATTCTCTATGGTCCAACCAAAAATAATTACAGTTTTACTAGTAAAACTAAAACCTTTACCTACAGTGCATTTTTGACTATTCTACGTGAAACACTGAATCTTCAAAAATTCACAGTAATTACATCCTGTGATGAAATTTCCAATAACATTGATAACTTTGAGAAATAAATTATTATTTTGGAATAAAAGAAGATTTACAGATGTTACTCCTTTTATTCTTAACCATATTGGGGTTGGTTGTCACGTAAAAGCATCAATTAAGTAATTATGATAATCTTACGTGACAACAGATGATGCAATCAATAATCCAAAAAGGTTTATTGTTTTCTCACTAACTGGTTTTTCAGTTTTCTCCATGGAATTTCTCTGTGAGCTGTTGTTGACTTAAAAGAAGCTCCTTCTTGCTGTTTTTTCCACATCATCATCTTATTATCATTTAAATCATTATTACCAACAAGTAAGTATTAGTTATAGCTATTCTTAAGTGTTTTAAATCTTTCAGAATCAATCAGAAAGACGTGAAATCATAGAATCAAATTATATATTGTTGTAATACTGTTATAAATTTGTTTTGATCCTTAAAATCCACAATTCTACATCAAATCTCTCTATCTTATCTTCCAATAAGCTCTTTGGAATATTAGTGAGTGATTTATCTTTAATTCTTAAAGTTTTTCTCTAAAATTGATTTTCTTCAAGAATTATCATTATAATTATTCTTGCAAAAGATAATTATATATTAAAATAATTTTATTATTTTAATAAAAGAAGTTTTTATTATTAAAATCTTCTCGTAATTGATTCTAGTAGACAATTACTTGCTCACTGTTATAATCACTAGTAGTGCTTAACACGTGAAAGAAATAATTCTTTAATTATTTAATTGTGGTTATAATAATATTTTATTATTATATTTCATAAGAACAGACATAGTACTGTTGATTAATAGTGATATTATCATCAGTTTCATAGTCACATCTTACATATGGGGGCCTGGCCATGTTTTTTGAACCTTGTACCCTTAATTAATATGTTTTTAAGTTCTAAAATATATTAACTTAATGTTTTTTTGTTTTATTTCAAAGTTAAAATAATTCTTATTTTTGAAATTGTTTTGGAAATCTTTTTCATTGAGGAATTTGGTTTAATTTTATACTGTTTTTACACGTGGCTTTTTCACATCCAAAAACTTATAGAGTTATTCTTTGAGTTACTCTGAATTAATTTTCATTCAAAATCTTAAATTTTAATTTTTTTTCCTTAAAAAGAATAATTTTTTTTAATATTAAAAAATAAAAACTTGTAAAAAATCTTTAAAAAATATTTTAAAAAGTACAAAAAATAACTTTTTCTCTTTTATAATCTTTTTTTTAGTGTCTTTAATCAAATACTGTGCAGCTGGCAACAGACTCAGTAAAAGATATATCACTAGTCCAGAATCTGAAGACAGTATTGAGGTACAAATTGCTAAAAGAGGCAGCTTATTTAACTCAGAAAAGGCTAAATTATCACCAAAAGGTGTGTTTTTTATCTTATATTTTCACCTTTTATCTTTAAATTGACGTGAAAATGGTGCATACCAGAAATGGAAGCAGCTATTCAGTCCAACCAGATGGATGTGGACCAGGAAGAGGCAAGACCAAATCCAGAAGTGCCAAGTCTTCCAAAAGAAAGACACATTTGGAGGATGCCAGAGTTTCCCCCCATTCCCCAAGGTCTGTACCAACATATTTCGATGTGTATTCTGAGCCTGAACTGATTCATGACCATATTTCCAGGGCTGAACCATTTTCAAGTGGCAGAAATAGAAATATATCAATGCCAGTACAAAAATTGGTTCAGAGCAGCCAAAGAAGAGGAGTGGGAAATATGCCCAAGCCTTTGGCAGGGGGCCATGAACTCCTACTTACACATCAAGAGCTTTCTGGGTCAGGAGCAGACCATAGAACTCTTAGGAGGATGGAGCCCCCTGTCTTGCAAAGACAAGGTCAAAAAGATAAAGAATTGGTTGAAGAACCAAAGTCTTTTATCCATAGACCAGAAGAAGGAACTGGAAATGACTCCAGCTTTGAAGACAGAGGCCCCAGTGGCATCTACCAGCTCCAAACCAGCTCCAGAATTGTCCAAAGACAAGCCCAAAGGACCTCAGAAGAAGCAGATAGGTCCCAAGAACAATCAAGGCAAGGTCAAAGGCAAAGCAAATTGGCACAGACCTTACCCACAAGGGTACAGGATCCCCAAATTGGAGCCTTCAGCCGTGGACAGTGTATTCAATATGGCCAGAACTCTCATGGAATTCACAGCCAAGGAGCAGGAAAGGATGAACAGGACCTTTCTACACAAATAAATCATGTACAAAGTAGTATTAATGTAGAAATTGGTAAACTTGATTCAAAGCTAACTAAATTAACATCAGATATTAATGAATTGAAAAAGAATGACAAGAAATATACTGAATGGTATGAATTAACAAATGACAGATTTGATTCAATTACCAATGCCTGTAGCAGAATTGAGAGTACATGTCAGATTCAGAATGATGAAATGGAAGATCTTTCTATTTTTAAAATGAATTATCAACTTAAGATTCTACAAGATCATGTCTTGAAGATAGTTGAAAATACCAATCAGTTTGCTACACATTTAGCAAAAAGTGACAGTGAAAAGCAGAAATTAAAGAATGAAATCATTGCAAATGTAGAAAAAATTCATAAGAACTATGAACCACATATGCCAACACATTCTACACCTTTGACTGAAGAAAAACTTTCTGTTGAAGGAAGTTTTACCCCACTTCTAGGAGAAAATGTTGTCTCTGTCAAAGATATTCCCAAATTAGAAGAATGGCCAACATTCTCTGGTGAAGGAGAATATAACCATATTGAGTTCATAAGGACTATTGATATGTTACAGGAAGACTTTAATATACCTGATGAAATCATAATGGGGAAATTACACTCTCTATTTACCAGGATTGCAAAGGAATGGTATTACAAGATGAGGATGGATAATGGAGAACATGATTGGTCTTGGTGGAAATCTGAAGTGATTACCAAATGGGCCAACAATTCTTGGAGGTTTAAAATGGAAAATGCTTTTGAGAGTGCCATTTTTAACTCAGAGAAAGATAAACCACTTACTTGGTTCCTCAAACAAAAAGACAGATTATCTGCTTTACACCCAGATATTTCTGACACTATTATTAATATGAAGATATTAAGAAAGTGTGGAGGAGAACTGGAACATGCTATCAAAAGCAGATGTGTAGAACCCTGTTCAACAGAGGACTACATTAATGCAATGGAAGATATCATTACCAGAACAAGAATTGGTAAAACTTGGACTAGAATCCCTATGGAATCCAAGATGATCCCAAAGATTCCCAGAGAGGATAAAAGACCAGAAAGACCTGTCTTGAAGTGTCATAAATGTGGAAGTACTTCACATTTAGCAAACACTTGCACCAAAAAGACAAAAATCAATGAAGTTCAGGTCATTGAAGAAATTCAGTGTACTGAAGAGAAAGAAGAGTCTGATCAAGATTCTGCAGTCTCTGAGGATACACCAGTGGAGGACTATCCCATTGAAAACATTACAGCTTTCTTTGAGGTCACAGAAGTCCATACCCACTTGCCACAGTACAGTGAGGATTGCTGCAACCTGATCAATATCCAAGATGCCAGAATGTGTAAAACAAAACCTGCTAGAGGAAAGGGTTACACTGCTGGAGAATCCTGTATCACATCAGTTTTGATGAGTGATATTGAAGCCAAAGTAAATCTGGATACAGGGGCATTTTTCACTTGTGTAGGCAAATATTATCTCCAAATCATACTTCCTGAATGGAGAAACCATCTATTACCAATAGAAGGTGTACAATTTAGTAGTGGCAGTAACAATATGTATCCCTTGGGTATATTGGACAATAATCTTGTATTTCCACATCCATCAGGAAGTGTGAGGATGAAAACTGAGATTGTTGTAATGGATAATTGCACATCTAAGCACATCATTCTTGGAAATGATTACTTGAATATCTATGGTATTGACATAAATAACCATAAAGACAGATATTTCACAATTGGGGATAACAAGAGACAAAAATATGCTTTTTACAATATGCCAAAACAAATATCTGTAGTATCTTCTGTCAAAGATACTTACAAAGATGAATTTGTGTCTAATCAACTTGTTGAAACACAAATTAATCCATCATTGTCACCAAAAATGAGGAATGAACTTATTAATGTGTTATACACATACATAAATGCATTTGCCTCTTATAATGAAGCATTAGGTGCTATAAGGGGACATGAAGTTGATATTACTCTTAATATTGACAGGCCATATCCTCAAGTACTTAGAAGACCAGCTTATCCAGCTAGTCCCAGAGCTAGAGAAGCCTTGGAAAAACATATCCAAGAGTTAATCCAACTTGGTGAACTAAGAAAAGTAGGCCATAATGAGGAAGTTGAAGTAACAACACCTGTTATTATTGCATGGAATAATGACCAGTCAAGAATGGTTGGAGATTTTAGAGCATTGAATACCTACACAGTTCCAGATAGGTATCCAATCCCTAGAATTCAAGAAACGTTGACTCAACTGTCTAAAGCTAAGTATATAACATCAATGGATGCATTGAAAGGTTTCCATCAGAATGTTTTGACGCCTAAAGCTAAGAAATTACTTAGAATTATCACTCACTGTGGTATTTATGAGTATCTTAGAATGCCATTTGGCATTAAAAATGCTCCATCCCATTATCAAAGAATGATGAACACAATCTTTCCCACAGAATTATCTGAAGGATGGCTTATCATTTATATTGATGATATTATCATATGTTCTGATTCATGGTCTTTGCACCTTGAAAGACTTGCAAGAGTACTTCACAAATTTTCAGAAGTGAACATAAAAATTTCACTTAAGAAATGCAATTTTGGTTTTGAAGAACTCAAAGCATTAGGACATATTGTTTCTGATTTAAGGTTGGGTATTGACAAAAACAAAGTAGCAGCAGTGTTACTTAAGCCAATACCCCAGAATAAAAAAGAAATGATTTCTTTTCTTGGGTTTGTCAGCTATTATAGGCAACACTTGAAAGACTTTGCAATTCTAGCCAAGTAACTTTATAGAATCTGTGATCAACAGACTGTATTTGAGATGACACAAGAGAGAATTAAAGCTTATGAGAAGATAAGGAGAGCTCTTACAGAAGCACCTTTACTCCTAATGCCTGACTGGAATATTCCTTTTAAATTGTACATTGATGCATGTGGAGATGGATTAGGGGCAGCCCTACATCAAGTCCAAATTATTGATGACAAACCTACAGAAGGACCAGTTTGTTACATCTCAAGGCAAATCAAACCAACAGAAGCCAGATATGGTGCAAGCCAAATGGAGTGCTTATGCTTGGTATGGGCACTTGAGAAATTACACTATTATCTTGATGGCAGTGTTTTTGAAGTGATAACTGACTGTAATGCAGTAAAATCACTTCTTAACATGAAAACTCCCAACAGACACATGTTGAGATGGCAAATAGCCATTCAGTAATATAGAGGAAACATGACTATAGTCCACAAAGCAGGAAACATTCACACAAATGCTGATGGACTTAGCAGGTGGGCATTAGCCAACACTCCTGATAACCAAGCTTATGTACCCTTGGAAGCTGAACCACAGATTCCAATTGAAGGGATTAATATAACTGATATTGGGACTGAATTCTTTGAAGAGGTCAGAGAATCTTATAAGCAAGACAATAATTGCCATATCTTGACTTCTTTATTAGATAAAGACTGCAAAGATACATCTTTGGTAAATGCACTAGATGAAGTTTGGAGAAATTCCTATTCTGAAGGGAGATTTCACTTGTTTGATGGGATTATTTACCACAGAACCAAACATTCTTGTGTCATGACATTATGCAGCAGATTGCTTATCAATACAATTCTTCATGAATGCCATGATAGCATCTACTCTGGACACCTGTCAGAAGACAGAACCCTTGAAAAAGTAAAGAACTGTGCATGGTTGCCATCTTGGAGAAAAGAAACCATTGAATATTGCCACACCTGTGACAGATGCCAAAAAGCAAACAGGAGTACAGGCAAGAAATTTGGACTTATGATCCATATTCAAGAACCAAAATCCTCATGGGAAGTTTTTCACATGGATTGGGTCACAGCACTTCCTCCAAGTGGTGACAAAAGTTATAATTCTTGTTTAGTCATTGTAGACAGATATAGCAAGACTCCCATATTCTTACCATGTCATAAAGATGACACTGTCATGGACACAGCTCTTCTTCTATGGAGTAGAGTTATTTCTCATACAGGATTATTTAAGAATATCATTAGTGACAGAGATTCCAAGCTCACATCTGCACTTTGGACCAATCTTCATAGATTGTTTGGGACTAAGTTATCATTCTCTACAGCATATCACCCTCAGACAGATCGGCTAGCAGAGAGGATGATTCAAACTTTAGAAGACATGATCAAAAGATTTTGTGCTTATGGGTTAGAATTCAAAGACTCAGATGGCTTTACCCATGACTGGTGCACTCTGATACCTGCATTAGAATTGGCATACATGACATCAGTCCATTCTTCCACAGGACAAACTCCTGCTATGTTAGAAAAAGGATGGAATCCAAGACTCCCAGCAGACACACTGAGGAAAGACTTGATTGACATTAATCCTGCAGCTTACATCTTCAAGATAATGCTTGATAAAGTAAAACATCATGCAAAACAAAGTATGGATGATCCTTTTGATTATGCAAAACAGAAGTGGGACAAGAGTCATAAAGTACCAGACTTTAAAGTAGGGGACTTAGTTCTACTTTCAACCTTGAATTTTAATAATATCAAGGGCCCAAAGAAACTTAAAGATTCTTATGTAGGACCTTTTGTTATTGTTGCCTTACATGGAACCAATGAAGTTCAAGTGGAATTGAGTGGTGAATTGGAAAATAAACACCCCACTTTTCCAGTCAGCTTGATAAAAATGTATCAACCAGCTGATAAAGAATTGTTTCCTCTAAGGAACCCAACTCCTTTAACTGTCCCTCCAGTGGAACAGAATGAAGACAAAAAGATAAGAAAAGTCATTAAAGAAAGGAGACTTAGGGGTAAAAATCAGAGAGAATATCTTGTCAGATATAGAAATCCAGTACATGAAGATGAATGGCTGGCAGAATCAGATATACCTGACTCAGATAAACTCTTGAGAAGATTTAGAAATGAAAGAAGGCCACAAGCCTGAATATGTCTATAAATGTGCTTTAAGATACTTGATATGAGTAATGTAAAGAGGTTGGACAGTGGACATTAACCCCCCTTTGGGGCTTTTTATTATTTCTATCATTGATAAAATTGTAGTACAATTGTATTTTTTGGTGGGAGGGAATGTGAGCCTTGAGGTATATTTTACATACCCAAATAGGCCACAATTATCTTAAAAAGAAATTTTGAATTATGCATAACTCATAAGTCATGCATATATACAAAATTCATCATTTTTGATTTCAGAAAAGATGAATAACTTTTTATTGAGTAAGTAAATCCATGGATTTAAGGCCATATTTAGATTCTACACTAAAATTCACCTGGGGTAGCTCCATAGAGTGAATAACCTCAAATTAACTCTTTGAGGTGGTAAAGTGGAAAATACTTCAATACCACATAAAAGATCTGTGAAAATTTTTGTTTTTCTTAATTTCACGCCAAAATAATGGGAAAGTGAGAAATCCCATGCTAAATATACACTGAGAATAGTGTTATGCATGTTTTGAGCACTTAATATCATGGTATTCTTACATGGACGTTTGGTACACCCATAGTGGATATCTCACTTGAAGCTTAAATTACTATTTTGATGTGAAAAATAGGCAAGGGGGACAAAAGACATCAAAGAGAGCCCGGGTACCCAACTTCTGAGGCCTCAGAGGAATGGACAGCTCTAAAGCTTGGATCCATGGCTGATCTTGGCCTAATTGGTAAACTAAAACCTTTTGGGAACTTGGTTACCATGTTACAACTACAGTAAAACTTAAGAAAATAGCAAATAACCTGCTATTTTGACATGCCAAGGAGGTAAAGAGCTACTTAGACTCCTGTAAACATGTCAATTCTTAATGACTTTCCATGAATAAACCCCAAAAGAGTAATTAAAACCCTTTTTGGACTTTTATCCATTGATTTACCTCATAGCAACCAGTGAAACACTGATATTTGCAATTCTACGTAGAAATGAGGTAAAAACTTCAAAAATTCATTAAAAATACAATTCTTAATGAATCTTTCTGAAACTTTCAGGACTAATGGAGAACTGTATTATCTATGGTCCAACCAAAAATAATTACAGTTCTACTAGTAAAATTAAAAGTTTTACCTACAGTCCATTTTTGACTATTCTACGTGAAACACTGAATCTTCAAAAATTCACAGTAATTACATCCTGTGATGAAATTGCCAATAACATTGATAACTTTGACAAATAAATTATGATTTTGGAATAAAAGAATATTTACAGATGTTACTCCTTTTATTCTTAACCATATTGGGGTTGGTTGTCACGTAAAAGCATCAATTAAGTAATTATGATAATCTTACGTGACAACAGATGATGCAATCAATAATCCAAAAAGGTTTATTGTTTTCTCACTCACTGGTTCTTCAGTTTGCTCCATGGCACGCCTCTGTGAGCTGTTGTTGACTTAAAAGAAGCCTCTTCTTGCTGTTTTTTCCACATCATCATCTTATTATCATTTAAAACATTATTACCAACAAGTAAGAATTAGTTATAGCTATTCTTAAGTGTTTTAAATCTTTCAGAATCAATGAGAAAGACGTGAAATCATAGAATCAAACTATATATTGTTGTAATACTGTTATAAATTTGTTTTGATCCTTAAAATCCACAATTCTACATCAAATCTCTCTATCTTATCTTTCAATAAGCTCTTTGGAATATTAGTGAGTGATTTATCTTTAATTCTTAAAGTTCTTCTCTAAAATTAGTTTTCTTCAAGAATTATCATTATAATTATTCTTGCAAAAGATAATTATATATTAAAATAATTTTATTATTTTAATAAAAGAAGTTTTTATTATTAAAATCTTCTTGTAATTGATTCTAGTAGACAATTAATTGCTCACTGTTAAAATCACTAGTAGTGCTTAACACGTGAAAGAAATAATTCTTTAATTACTTAATTTTGGTTATAATAATATTTTATTATTATATTTCCTAAGAACAGACATAGTACTGTTGATTAATAGTGATATTATCATCAGTTTCATAGTCACATCTTACATTTCTCTTCATGTTAGAATATTTTCCTTTTATAATTGGCTTAAAAACTGTTAAACCAATCAAAAAAAGATTCAAAAAAACTTTTTTCTATTATTTTAAACCTTTTAATCATGTGAAAAAATACTTATAATCATTTTTACCTTTGAAACACCCTATAAGTGAATTAAAGTATATTTCATCACTGTTAGATTTGTCACTTTGTTTCCAAATTAACTCTTGTTACTTTTGGGCATGTCTTCTTATTGAAAAAATTCTTAAAGACTTTGTTCTCATCTTAATTGCCTGCAGTTCTTTACTCAATTAATTCCAGTTGAAATTCCTCTTGAAGAGATTTCTTTTGCAGCCTTAAATATCTCTTGTAGAGTATTTTTGGAACAAATTTTTATCTTTTGTAAAGCAATAAATCTTTATAATATAATTATTTTCTACTCATAAAATGAAAAAAAATAAATTTGGTGTTATTTCTCTTAAAAATCTTAAATTTCAATCATATTGTACCTTATACAAATTTTGAAGACAGGACAAGTACTTGGTTGTTAATCCAATTTTGATATCCACACCAAACATTTGGTGGCCCAGCCATGATATTTTACCTGTGAAACAATTATTTACATTTTTAATCTTTTTATTCTATTGAAAAATTTGAAAATGCATAAAAAATACTTATAATTCAAAATAAAACCTTTTTCATACTATAAGTGAGGCTTCATTTTTTCATTTCCCTTTTGAAAAAATCTTTTTTTAAATTAAATAATTTCTTTTTCATTTAATTCCAGTATCTGAGAATGTGTTAAGACAAGAAAACATTGAAACAGTATCAACAGTTACTAGTATTATCCCTGTAAGTACTGTCAATTCTGAGCATATGAGTACTATTATTATAGCTCAGAAGAAATGCCCAGAACCAATTTCTTAAGAATTAATTAATTTAGACATTAGTAATACCCTCCAAAAAGCTAAGAATTTTGTCAATAGTATGTTTTTTGACATAGGATTACTATTTTAAGCTTTTTTTATCATAATTATGCCTTCAACCAGATCAGGAGCAAGCTATAACCCCTCAAGCAGCTCCCAAAAAGCCTATAGACGTGATTATGGCAGAATCAAATCAGTTACAGAAGGACAAGTGCCAGTGAATGAAGCTGATAACACTTCTTTACCTTCAAAAAAAAGATCTTAAACCACCATAAGAAGCCTCTGTGAACATATACAAAGCCATCCAGAAGGCTTAAAACAGTGCCTTACAGCACAAATAGTACCAGATCCTTGCAGATCTGTGGAAAAACTTCATTAATTCTTACCTTACTGTGGGAAAGTTTCTGAGCCATCCCAGCACTTTCAAGTTACTCGACGGATGACATCCATTAATGCAAAAGAAAAACATGATGCTTTTAACAGCAGAATGGAGGAACAACAACCCTCCACCACCCAAGCAAGTGCAAAAACAGCCCCAATAGCCAGAAGCAGCAATTCCAACATGAAAAAGAAGCTACAAGCTCAGAACAAGGGAAAAGGAAGGGCACAAGCCACAAAACCATACAGCCAGGGATACGGACTCCCAAAGATACAGAAGGATGCCATGGAAAATGTGTTTCAGATGGCCAGAAGTATGATGAAATTACAGAAAAAGGAGGAAGAAAGACTAAAATATCAGAAATGATTTCTGACATTCTGGATGACATTCCAAGTTTTGACATAACTATAAATGACATGAAAAGTCATATTTCTGATGAAAATTCATCAATTTGTAACACACTTAAGACAATTAATCTAGTTTTTAGCCAAATAAATGAAATACTCATGTGTTTTGAAAATGTTTCAAGAAAAATTAAAACTTCCAATAATAAAAATTCCTTTGGTAATAAGATAAATGAACAATCTGCCATTATAAAGGAATTGACAAATAAATAATCTAAATTCAATATCGATGACATAATTGAAACAAGAATCAAACAAGCCTTAAATATTATGAAAGCAGATAATAAGGAAGTCCTTGATTACATTTCAACTTCATTTACTGAAGTAAAGACATATACAATTGCCTTGAAAAAGTGTTTTGACACCTCACAAGAGGAAGTATTGAAATTGACAATGAAATTGAATCAACTCATTTCTGATAGTAATAGACAGACAGAATTATGGAAAGAAATGACAATTGAAGGAGACATGTATAAAATTGAATTAATTAATTTATTACAAGGTTTTCAAAATGAATTCAGAAATCTTCAAAGGTGTAGCACCAGTAAAGTGAATGATTTTGAAAAACTACTGCACACCTTACCAAGAATGTCTACACCTCTGAATCAAAATGAGTGTACAAGAAATTAAAACCAACAAGTATTGGATGTAGAAAATTCACAATTAAAAAATGATTTTTACACTTCTTTCCATACCTTTGAACCATCAATCGCCCAAGGACTCTTGAAAGAAGTCCCAAAACTTAAGGAATGGCCTCACTTAAGTGGTGAAGGAGGATATGAGCATATGGAATTAATCAGAGGTATTGAAATTATTAAAGAAGATTTTGAATTACTAAACAGATTGGTTACAGAAATATTTAACACCTTGTTTCCAAATATGCTCATAGATGGTATATCAAATTAAGAAAAGCACATGGACACCAAAGCTGGAATTGGTGGACAACCCAAATTATTGATAAATGGGCCAATGATGCCTGGAGATTTAAGTTGGAAACAGACTTTGAATATGATAAATTTAATTCTCAAAAAAATACAGCTTTACTATGGATTTGACAACAGAAAGACAGATTAACAGCATTATATCCTGACATGTCAGAATTTGTGATTCACAGAAAAATTCTGAGACAATGTGGAGGTGACATAGAGAATTCTATCCAAAGCAGGACTACTGAACAATCTTCAGCAGAAGATATAATAAATATATTGGAAGAAGTAACCACCAGAACCTAAATTGGTTCTAGTAGGGTCAATCTTTAGACAAGGTCTAATACACCTTGGAAAGATTATGTGGAGAAAAATCCCAAAGGAAATTCTAATAATATGAAGTATAAATCTGAAGATGTAATCAGAAAGTGCCATATTTTCCAGAGAGCCACAAATTTGGCTAATAAATGTCCCAAAAAGGGAAAAATAAATTAAATTGACATTGAGAGGGAACCTGATGTTGGAAAAGATGATGTAAATGAAGAAAATTAAGATGATAAATCATCACTATTTCTTGAGTCTTCAAAGAATATATAAAATAATAATTTCAAATTTGACATCATGAAGCTTTATTCCCACTTACCACAATTGAGCAATGGTCAACTTGATTTGTAAAAACTTCAAGATGAACAACTTATTAACACCAAGCAAAACAGGGAAAAGGCTATACAGCTGGTAATTCCTGTATAACAGAAGTGGTAATGCATAAAAAACTCATTAAATGTTTACTTGACCCAGGAGCCTTCTTCTCTTGTTCTGGGAAATAGTTTCTTAAAAACTTTGTACCAAATTTTAAAGATCAATTATTAGCAATTGATGGCATCAAATTCAACAGTGCAAGTAATCCCATGAAAGCATTGGGAATATTTGAAACTACTGTCCTATTTCAACATATAAATGGAAATTTAAGAATAACTGTTGAATTTGTTGTTATGGAAAACTGCTCTAGTACCCATTTTATATTGGGGAATGATGACATAATAGTTTATGGCATAGATTCACATAACAATAAAGAAAGATACTTTATTATTGGGGAAAATTAGCCTCAAAAATTTGCCTTTCTACCTGTTAAAAGACAAATTACAGTTAATGAAGAATGACCAGTCAGCTTAGAGTTGGAGAAATTCAAATCTGAACAGTTAAATAAAGCTGAAGTAAGTCTTTACCTTACTAATAAACAGGAAAATGAACTCGTTAACCTTATATATGACCACAGAGAAGCCTTTGGGGGCAATGTTTGGTCATTAAGTTGACATTATCTTGAATATTGAGAGAAATTATCTACCACTATTGAGAAGACCTGCATATCCAGGAAGCCCAAAATAAAGAGAAGCCCTGGAGCTCAATATTAAAGAACTTTTAGACCTTGGTGTAATAAGAAAGGGTGGACACAATTAGGAATTAGAAGTAACCACACCAGTCATAGTGGCATGGCATAATGGAAAATACAGAATGATTGGGGACTTTAGACTTCTGAACACTTACACCATCCCAGACAGGTATCCCATACCAAAATTCCAAATTTCCCTTACTCAAATACTTTAAGAAGGATGATTAATCATTTAAATTGATGAAATTATTGTCTGTTACAAGAATTGAGAAAAACATATTTACAGATCACCCAGAGTTTTGGGAAAAATTCAATCTGCACACATAAAAACTTCTTTAAAGGAATGTCACTTTGGATTTAAAGAAATCAAAGCCCTGGAACATGTAGTATATATTCTATCCCTTGGAATTTCAAATAACAAAGTTTCAGCAGTATTAATGAAACCCCTCCTCAGAAAAAGGGAAATTCAGTCAGTTTTTTTATATTCAGGATAGTAAAGGAAGAAAATTAAAGACTTTGCATCCATAGAAAGACCTCTTTATAGATTGTGTGACAAAGACACAGTATTTGAGATGAGTTCTTACAGAGTCAAAGCGTTTGAATATTTGGGACAAGCCTTAACCACTGCTCCACTTTTACTGATGCCAGAATTTAAGCTATCCTTTAGGATTTATATTGATTCATCAGGGGATGGGCTAGGTGCTGAAATTCATCAAGTACAGAGTATTAATGAAAAACCTGTGGAAGGGCCTATATGTTTCATATCTAGGAAGATCAAACCAGCTGAAGCCAGATATGGGAAAGTCAAATGGAGTGTTGATGCCTTGGGCAAACCTCATTACTTTCCAGAAAGATGTGTTTTTGAAGTAATGACAGATCTTACCACTGTTAAATAACTTCTAAACATGGAAACACCCAACAGAAATATCCTCAGATGGAGGATAGCCATACAAGAGTATGGAGGTAATACAATAATTATTTAAAAAGATGGTAATATTCAAAAAAATTCAGATGGACTAAGAAGATGGCCATTAGCAAATGACATTGATAATCCTGCTTATGTACCAGAAGAAGCTTTCCCACAGATCCCAATAGAAGAAATAAGTGTTACAGACCTGAACAACACCTTCTTTGAGGAAGTAAGGAACAGTTATACTCAGGATAAGAATTGTAGCATCCTATGCCAATTACTTAGTAAGGAATCTAAAGATAACTACTTAATACATGAATTAGATTAAATATGGAATAAATAATATGATTAAGGAAGATTCCATTTACTTGATGGAATAATTTGCCATATGACTAAATACACATGTGAAATTGAAGTTGTGGACAGATCCTTAATCAATATTGTACTAAAAGAATGCCATGACAGCCCCTTCTTAGGACAGTACAAGGGAGAAAGTCAAGAGCTGTATATGATGGCCAATGTGGCAAATGGATGTTTCAGAGTATTTCAAAACCTGTGAAAGATTTAAAAAGGAAAATGAATCCACTGGAATAAGACTTGGAAATATGATTGAAATCCAAGAACCCAGCAGACCTTGGGAAATTGTTCATATGGATTGAGTATGTGGGCTACCACCAGGGGGTGATAGAAGCTATAATGCATTCCTAGTGATTGTTGACAGGTTCAGTAAGACTTCAATATTTTTTCCATGTAACAAAGATGATACAGCCATGGATACAGCTCCTCTGATATGAAATAGAGTAGTATCATGGACTGGAATATTCACAAACATCATTAGTGACAGGGATTTAAAATTTACCTCAGAACTGTGGACAAACCTTCACCAATTTTTTGTAGAAAAGTTATCTTTCCCTACAGCTTACCATCCAAAAAATGATGGTCTAGCTGAAAGAATGATCCAAACTTTGGAAGACATGGTCAGAATATTTTGTGCATATGGCCTAGAATTTGAAGATTGTGATGGATTAACCCAAGATTGGTGTACCATTCTACCAACACTGGAACTGGCATACAAAACATCCATTCATTCCAGTACCAGTAAAGCTCCTGCTATTCTAGAAAAATGATGGAATCCCAAATTACCCCAAGATTCCTTGAGGAAAGATTTGGTTGAAATACATCCCACAGCTAGTAGCTTCAAACAAATGCTATAAAAGGATAGAAATCATGAATCAAGGTGAATGGAAGACCAACTTGCATATGAAAAAGACAAATGGGGCAAATAACATGCTACTCCCGACTTCAAAGTGGGAGATTTGGTACTTGTATCTACCACTAACTTCAATAACAGCAAAGGATGTGAAAAACTCAAAAGCTCCTTTGCAGGAACTTTTGTTATTAAGGCCCTCTATGGAGAATATGCTTTTGATGTAGAACTATCCGAGGAACTTAGTAATAAGCATCCTACATTTCCAGTAAGCTTAATAAAGACATATAAATCTAGTGATGCTGAAAAATTTCCCTTGATAAATAAAGTTCCCCAGCATATACCTCCTGTTGAATCATCTGGTACAAAGAAAATTGCCAAAGTTCTCAAAGAAAGAAAGTTGAGAACCAAGAAACTAAGGGAATACCATGTCAGGTACAGTGACCCAACTTGTGAAGATGAATGGTTGGCAGAAAAAGACATAACTGAAGCTACCAAGCTTCTCAGAAGGTTCAACAACACTAGAAATAGCAATATTACAAAGTAATATTCTTTTTTTAGGGGGAGGGAATGTGTACCTTAGAGGTATTTTCATATACCCAAAAGACCACAAATAATAAAAAATAATACAACTATAAATAAGATAAATTTATTTATAAAAAAATTAAAATATAAATATAAAATCTATATAAAAAATTAAAATTTTAATTACAAGTGAAAAATAAAATTGTGAAAACACCTTTTTACTTGAAAAAATTAAGTAAAATGAATTTCCAACAAAAATATTAAAATTAAAATATTTTTGGAAAAAAGATTAAATAAAAATTATTACAGCTTTTTATCCAACAAATAAACATATGAAGATTATCTTACCATCTCATTCCTCATAAAAAATATGGTGGGGTCACCTATGGGTAAATTTCTGTAACTCAATTCTAAATAAGCTTAAATTAAGTTTTTACTATTTTCTGAATAAAAATTGAAACTCCTCCACAACATTAATATAATTAACACCACATGTGCTGTTAAAAATCAATTTCTGTGTTAAAATTGAAATGTGGTGTGTAGTTTAGATGTTATGAGGAATTGAACTATTTTCAATTGAAATGTCAAAATGTGCCCATGTATTACATAAGTGAACTTTCATCTACATATGAGGTATCAATTATTACAGTTGTTTACTGTAAAAACTCAATTTAATTACATATGTAAATTACAAGTGTAGTACATGATGAGGCATTAAAGAAAAAATAAATCGGAAATATTGATTCTGGGGGGAAAGGAATATTGGCTCCAAGGGTGCCATACTCCCTCAAACTCCTTGCTGACAAGCGTGGGATGTCAAAATTTATGCAAGAGTTTATCAATTTTGGCCTGGAATTGAGTCACAGGGTCTGTGACTCAATTGATGACAAGGTTTTGATACCAACCAGGGCAGTTTTAACTGTTGCCAAGAGGGTAAAACTACCCTCATGTTGAGAAAATCTTAGTAAAAACAGGTTTAACTGGTTTTGACGCCCCTTACACACATTCTGACATGTTTCAAAGGCTTGAAACCAGGTATTACCATAGCAATGGCTGAGATAAAGGTCTAAAATAGCTAAAACCAGCCCTTTTTGGTCTAAAACAGGTTTCAATGATGCTATAATTGGATTTTTTGTTGTCATAGTTTTTTCCACGACTGAGAATAGTAAATTTCGCTTTTAGAGTAAGAAAATTGGTGGCTATAAAAGAATGTCTTCTTTGCCCCACTCTTCTCTTCATGTTAGATCCTTTTCATTTTATAATTAGTTTAAACACTGTTAAACCAATCAATAAAAGATTCCGACCACCTTTTTTATATCATTTTAAATCTTTTAACCACTTTAAGAGATTATTATGATCATTTTCTGTAGCTCTTATAATCATTTTTACCCTTGAGCCACACCATAAGTGACTTAAAGCATCTTTCATCATGGTTAAATTTTTCAATTTATTTCCAAGAAAATTCTGGTAAATGTTGTATTTTTTCTCTTTCATAATATATTTAAAGACATTTTTCTTATATCAATTTACTGGAGTTATTTTCTCAATTAATTTCAATTAAAATTCCTCTTGAAGGAATTTGCTTTTCAGCCTTAAATATATCTTGTAAAGTATTTTTGTAATACATTGTTACTGTGGGTAAAACAATAAATCTTCATAATATAACTTTTTATTATTATAAAGTCAAAAGCAATAAATTTAGCATGATTTATCCTAAAAATCTTAAATCTTAGTCAGATTTTACCTTATACAAATTTTGAGGACAGGAAAAGTACTTTATTTTTGATCAAAGTTTCATATCCACACCTTACAACAAGATAATAGCATGTCCTTTGAATTCTGTGTTTAGTGAGGCTATAATTCAGCTCTGGCATGCTTGGTAAATCAATGAAGAGTCCATAAATATAATCAATGAGTTCCATCTGATAATATTCTCCTAGACCAGAGAAATTTGGCCAAATCAAGGCTTCTGAAAGTTGTTTCAGTTCTTCCTTCTCTGAATAAGTCATGTTGTCCCCATCTTGGTATTGTGATTGGGATCTTTTCTTATTCTACAACAAGAAATCTGGTTTGATGTCTTCTTGGTGGTATGGTGTATTTTCCAAAACATTTCCCTGTGTTTGGGGCTGTATGTTTTGGCAGACATTAAAAAATTTGTTCATTTCTTGATCCAGAAATTACCTGTTCCTTTTATAGTGGTATTGCTCCTCTAAGACTTGATTAAGTCTTTTGTTCATTTCTTCTGAGGGTTTTATTAGTTTAGAATAGTCCTCTTGAGGAGTGTGAATGGTTTTGGTTTGTAAGGTATTGAACTCTTGTAACCTTAAAAGGTTTTCTTGAAGAATGTCAAACATTTTCTGCATTTGTTCTGAAGAGAGGACCATTTGTAGCCACAGTTCATTTCTGTTTATGCTACTCTTAGGTGTAACAACACTATTTACATTCTGCATGGGTATAATATTTTAAGTAGTAGGGCTACTGATTCTATCAGCAGTATTTAAAGCAATTTCTGGTTCTTGTGTACCTCTTTCACCAAGTCCAACAGCTTCTGTAACATTGAGTCTGACTCTTTCTGCCTCTTGTTGAAAGAAGTCTTGTTTCTTCCCTTTTATCCTTGTCTTCTTTTAGAAACTACCTGAGATGTTGAAGAATGGTGACTCTTGGCCACTTATATTCTGGTGCTTGAATGGTGTGAAGCCACTGGGAAGTCTGTTTGGTTTACTCCTTGTGAGCCTTAAGGAATAAGAGTATTCTCTGTCTGGTTCAGTTTCTCTTTTATGGCTTGACTAGTAGCTTGATTTTCCCTTATACTGGATTCCCTTTCCTCCAGGAGCTTAAACTGCCTGTTGGCATTCAAGCCTTTGGTGATTACCATAAGGTCTTTGAAGGGTATCTCTTTGAGACATATCTTCTGGAAACTTGCTTCAAGTTCTCCCCAGTTTGAAGCTAGGTTTAAACTCTTGTTGCCCATTCTCCATGGGAATAAACCTTTTAGGAGTTGAAAAATCTCAAGAACTTGATCCATATCATTCGAGTCCCCTGGTTTGAGGTTCATGTTGAATTGGAAGGTGAATGGGAGTGTGGGTATGATTCCCCTCAGTTTCCTGCCATCATCTATGGTGTTCAGACCCTTATCTTCTAGTTCTGAAAAGCCCTGGTCTATCTTCTGGCTGGTTCCTGGGGATTCCAAGGCTCCTGAGATGTACAGGGGACATATTCCTGTTTGCAAGAAGTAAAAAACTTCATTTTATTAGGTTATTTACCTTTTAATGTGCCTTGTAAGAATTCTGTTTTCAGCTTCTTTGGGATATTTACCTTTAGAGCTTACATGCAAGCCTGTGACTCAAAACCAGAGCACAAGCATGACAGCCAAATACCATAAATCAATGGTATAGCCAAGATACCACAAAAACATGGAATTGAGCCAAATAAGCTCAAGAGTTATCAAGAAAAGAGGAAACTAACCCCTTCCCAAATATACAAGTCCCATCATCATAGGACAAAGAATAACAAAGTTATTCCTGCTCAAAGTTGTTGCTGAACATAAACCTTAATTTTCACCTCTCATCTAAAATATGGAGGAAGAGGCTTAACACTATAAAATGGGTATTCAAAATGGGTATCTAAGTCAGGGATATCAAATGGTACTAGCCAAACTGAGCTAGCACCAGAATTACAGAAGCTATGACCAAAATAAGGTCAAATAAGGGTGTTCAAAATATTCACCTCCCATCTAACTTCTACAGTTTTAGTGTGAGATACCTAAAGTGGAGTTTTTTTTGGAAATATAAAAATCAGGGCTATCTGATGGTGCCATCCATTTCCTCATATCTTATTCAGAACAAAGGTTATGGGGACAACAAGCTCTATACAGTTTTTAAGCAAAACATATATATGTACAAAAAATCTTGTACATGGCATGGCTTTGCAATACTTAATGATAGCCTTATAAAATGAGGTACCATTTTGTAGAACACATCAAGGGTTACACAATAAACCAATATTGAGCTTGATATCTCCAAAAATGACAATTTATGGCAGTTTTAAGCTCAAAATGTCACAATTAGACCAATACAGTCTTACTGTTGGATATTCTCCCATAAGTATGACTATGAAGTGTCAAATAGACAAAGAAGCATGTTTATACTTCAATACTGGGGTCCCATACAGGTTCTTTACAGCACTCTATGTGTCATGCATGTCAGAAGAGTACTAGGTGGTCTCCAGATCAAAATCTTCACCCTGTATTGGTGAAAAATGCCCAGATGTGGTTTCAAAACCACATCTGAGCCCAATACAGAGCATACAGGCACTATGAAAGCCACAAGCCAGTACTATGAAGTGAAATACTCTTCACTTCCTCTACATGGATGGTCTAGAGGGCCACTCCACCCCATTTTAGGATAAAAGGAGGCATTTTCCCTTTCAGAAAAGGTATCCTCATCCTGCTCTTGAATTCCTATGTAGTAAAACTTTCAAGAACAGCTATACTCTGGGAAAATAACCAGGTTATACTATAAACTTTAGTATTGTAACCCAACAGGTAAAGCTGCACCCAGGGCTCTCAACAGTGCTCACCACCACTAATAATCATGAGTAAAGCCCTTTTATTTTATTTAAAAACTATTTTTAACATTATTATCCATGTCACAGTCATACTTTATGTTTTAACTACTCTATATTATCACCTGTTCATAGACTCAGCCTGACATTTTGGGGGCCTGGGTATGCTTTTAAGCCTTTTTGGACCTTTATAAGTCAGTATTTTCTCTTATTTTCTTCATTCTAACACTTTTTCCCTCTTTTTTAGGCATAAATGCTATTAAAAAATAGATAAGATATATATCTTTTATTTATTTTTTGAGGGGTATATGCTGTATACCACTGTGTTTTCTTCTATTTTTTGCCTTATTGTGTGGTTGATTATAATTTAATTACCACAAAATACTTATTTTTGGCATGTTTTACATATTTAAACAATTTAAAGCCATTAATATAGTCCTTTCTTTTAATTAAATAAGGACACCTCTTACTGTAAAACCAACAGTGGAGGCATGGTTGGGTACATTGTTAATTTCAATTGCCCTCTTACATAACCACTCTGTCAGATCATACTTGCTAATTACAAGTTAATCTGTGATATACTGGTATAAAAACAGTGTGCCAGATATCTTCAAGATGTATTTCTGATGTGGAACTGTTAATCTAATTACACTATCATAACACAAGGGCATGATATAGAAATATATTGCCCAGAGGCCATTCTTAGACATGCAAACAGAATTTTAAGAAGTCTTAATTGAAAATAAGCCCTTATTTTCCTGTCTGATTCAGTGGAAGAAAACTACATCCCACTAGAGACCCAGTCACAGGCCAACACACCAGTGACACCCTCAGAACCAGAGGGCAGCAAGGGCAAAGGAAAGAGGCACAGTGAAGGCCTTATAACAGCTAAAATTTGGACACCCATTGCCACTCAGAGGAATATAAAACCATGAAGCTCTGCATCAATACAAGGTAAACCAACCTTAACAGCTTGTACAGGGAAGATTACAGTCATTAACCCAATTTTAACCTCTAAAGGTAAATTTCCAAAAGCAGAAGACAACAAATTTGTACAAGGCACAGTCAAAGGTAAGTAAACTAAGAACATAAAGTTTCTGACTGCTTGAAAACACTGATATGTCACCTGTACACCTCAGAGACCTTGGTTGCGCAAGGCACCAGCCAGAGGACAGAGAAGGCTTGTCCAGAAGCCAAAGACCTGGAAGAAGACATCTTGGACACAGTGGTGGATGGCAAGACATTGAGGGAAATCTTACCCACTGTTCCATTCACATTCCAATTCAACAGAAACCTCATACCAGAGGACTGGAAGGATATGCATCAAGTTCTTCAGCTCCACCAACTCCTCAAAGAACTTTTTCAATGGAGCATGGGAAACAAGAGGTTCAACCTGGCATCCCATTGGGCAGAACTTGGAGCAAGTTTCCAGAAGATCTGTCTCAAAGAGATAGACTTCAGAGACCTTATGGTAATCACCAAAGGCTGGAATCCCACCAGGAAGCTCAGACTCCTGGAGGTGAGGGCAAACAGGATAAGGGAGAATCAAGCCACTATCCAAGCTATAGAAGAACAACTGACCCAGACAGGGAATACTCAGATTCCTTCAGGCTCACAGGGAGTAGACCAAACCAGCTCTTCAGTGGCTTCACACCTTTCAGGAACCAACAGATCAGTTGCCAAGAGTCACCACTTTTCACAATCCCAGGAAGCTTCCAGGAGAAGACAAGGATACAAGGGCAAAATAAGACCACCTTCAACCAAAGGAAGAGAGAGCCAGACCCAATGATCCAGAAGCTGTTGTATTTGGTTGAAGAAGTACACAAGAACCAGAAGTATCTGTACATAGCTCTAGAATCAGTAGTCCTATTAATAGAAATATTACCCCTACTCAGATCGAACATAATGTTGTCACACCTGAGAGTAACCTGAACAGGGATGCACTGTGGTTACAAATGTCCCAATATGCTGAGAAAACTCAAAAGCAGCTTGCAGAACTTGAAGCAAGCCATGAGTAGATGAAAAAATTAACAGCCTCCATGGAGAAAATTGTTAAAACCCTTCAAGAAGGACATGCTCAATTGAGAAAAGCCTCTGAAGAAACCAACAAAAGACTGAATCTAGTATTTGAAGAGAAAACCCACAGAAAAAGGGACAGGGATTGTCTGGATCAAGACATAAACAAACTGTTGAATGTCTACCATAATATGAAGCCCCAACCACAAGGCCATGTTATGGATAATCCATATCACCAAGAGGAAATCAAACCAGATGCCATGTTGGGGAATAAGGCAAGATCTCCATCTCAATACCAAGATGGAGACAATATGTCTTATTCTGAGAAGGAAGCCTTAAGACAGCTTCCTGAGGTCTCAAGCTGGCCCAAACTTTCTGGTACAGGAGAATATGATCATATGGAGCTCATATATTATATTGATGGACTCTTCATTGATGTACCAAGCATACCAGACTACTGGATTACTGCTAGACTTAATACATCATTTAAAGGAAATGCTAGTATTTGGTACACGGAAATTCAAGTAATTGATGGCAGGAGAAACTGACCATGGTGGAAGAGTAAAATCATCCAAAGTACAGCAATGGTACTTAGATATGGCAAAAGACCATGTCATTTGAAAATGACAAGTATTCAGTGGACAAATATACATATGAATGGTGTCTTTGACAGTATAAAGGACTTAAAGCCATTGATCCTCAAATGAACATTCAGATGAGGAATCACAAACTCCTGACACAAATGCCAGGAGAGCTAGAGAATGCAGTAAAATGCAGATGCAACCAAAATTGCACTCTAGATGACATTTCAAATACCTTACAAGAAATAAGGAAAAGGACAAATATAGGGAACTATTCCCCATATAAAAGCAGTGGTTTCAAAGAAAAAAACCTTTTCAGGGTGGAGTTCAAAGAAAAACCCAAAGAAAGAGTGGCAGAAGTGACTAAGAAGAAGAATTCTTGTCACAATTGTGGTTCAACAGACCACTATGCCAACAGCTTTCCAAAGGCAAAGAAAAAAAGGCTATGCCATTGAGAAAGTCCCAGAGGAGGAACCCCGTACAGAGGACTTTGAATCAGACTCCATGGGAGATGCCATCAGAGAACAATCTGATGAAGAGCAAGACCCAAGAGAGGAATTTCTAGTTGAATACCAAGAGGAAACCCCACTAGAAATCCAGGACATACAGTTGGAAGCAGGCATTCCACAAGACACTGCCAATAAAAACTTGTGCAAACATACACAAGATGCACAGACATTCCTGGTCATACCAACCAAAGGAATGGCATACATTTAAAAGTGCTTCAGGGAAGATGACCTCCATTGGGACAATTATCAAAGAGATAAATATACCCCACAGGAAGGGTAATATCAGGCTCAACCCAGAGTTTTGTAGTGCTTGATGATGCCCACATCCAAGGGTTCTTACTGGGGACAGATTACCAGAGGATGTTTGTTATTGATACTTTCAATAGTAAAAACAGGCACATTACCATTTTTACCAACAAGGAAAAGAAATTTTCACTTGATATATACCAAATATCTTCCCAGGATCCACTGGAAGAACTACTGAATGAGCTCATAGAGGGACAGTTCAGCACTACCCTCACCAGTAAACAGAAACTAAGCTTACTGAAGATTCTGAGGAAGAATAGACCAGCATTTGCCATTGGTGAAGAACCATTAGGCAAAATTATAGTCCATGATATGGAACTATATCTGGATGTGGAAAGACCTTATCCACCCATTCTCAGAAGACCTCCATATCCAGCAAGTCTTGAGACTAGGAATGAAATTGAAAAACACATCAATGAACTCCTAGACATGGATGTCATCAAAAACAATGGACACAATGAAATAGTGGAGATCACCACTCCTGTCCTGATCACATGGCATGATGGCAAATCTAGACAGTGTGGAGATTTCAGAGCTCTGAACAACTACATAAAAGCAGACAGGTACCCTATACCTAGGATACCTCATGCCTTAGACAAACTGGCAAAAGCCAGATACATAACAAAAATGGATTGTATGAAAGGTTTTCACCAGAATGGAGTTAAAACAAACTCCATAAAATTACTCAGAATCATATGCCATATGGGCATATTTGAGTACACCAGGATGCCATTTGGAATCAAAAATGCACCAGCCCACTTCCAAAGGATGATGGACACAATATTTCAAGAAGAGATTTTGGAAGTCTGGATGTTAGTATATATTGATGACATCATTATATACTCAGAAACATGGGAAGACCATGTGCAGCAAATAGACAGACTGCTAAGTAAACGCACACCCATTAATCTGAAAGTTTCACTTAAAAAGTGCAATTTTGGCCAACAAGAGTTACTAGCTCTAAGAAATAAAGTCTCAGGTGTTGGTCTGGCAATAGACCAGAAAAAAGTAGCAGCAGTACTGCTAAAACTGGTACCAAAGAACATCAAAGAGATGCAATCTTTCCTTGGGTTTTATAGCTACTACAGAAACCACATCAGAAATTTTGGCCACATAACTAGTAGTCTGTACAAGTTATGTTCCAAAGATGTACTTTTTGAAATTACCAAGGAAAGGAGGTATGAATATGAGAGGATCAAACATGAACTCACAAATGCACCTGTGCTCATCTTACCTGACTTTGAGCTACCATTCAAGTTATACATAGATGCAGCATGTAGCCAAGACTTAGGGGCAGCCCTTCACCAGAGACAAATTGTGGATGGTGAACCAAGAGAGGGAGTAATATGCTACATCTCTAGGCAACTGAAAGATTCAGAAGCCAGGTATGGGGAAACCCAGACTGAATGTCTATGCTTAGTCTGGGCTCTAGAGAAACTTGACTATTATTTGAAGGTTGCAGTCTTTGAAGTCTACACAGACTGCACAGCATTGAAGTACTTAATGAACATGAAGACTACCAATAGACACATGTTGAGGTGGCAAATAGCCATCCAAGAGTATAGGGGCAATAAGAAAATCATGTAAAAAGAGGTTAAAAGTCATACCAATTCAGATGGCTACTGGATAATGTCAAAAGCAACCCAGCTTATGACCCTGAAGTAGCATCCAAGATCCCTATCCATTTCATGGAAATAGATAGGAGGAAAAACTTCAGATTTTCTGAATGGGCACCAGAAAGTGGTACCCCAAACAGTGGAGACACTGATTCAGAAGGAACAGAAACTCCCATACCGGGAATAAGCTCCTCAGAGCTGCATAATGAATTCTTCAATGCAGTGATGAAGACATTATTGTTGCAACTACTTCAACAAAAATACAGGAGCCCAGAACTGCAATCCCAGCTAGGGGAACCCTGGTTGAGGGACTATAAGGATAACAATTTTTTTCTTATAGATGGCCTGCTCTACCATAGAGAAAAGCACACTAGTGCACTCACCATAGCAGACAGGGACCATATATCCTTGATCCTACAAGAATGCCATGACTCCCCTATATGGGACACATGAGTGAAGACAGAACCAAGGAGAGGGTAGCAAGCAGAGCTTGGTGGCCCAATTGGCAACAAGAGTTGAGTGAATACATCAACACTTGTGAAAGATGCCAAAAGGCAAATAGAAAACATGGGAAGAAGTATGGGTTACTTCAACACATAGAAGAACCCAAGAACCCATGAGAAACCATCAACATGGACTGGGTTACAGGACTTGTACCGGGAGACAAGGGGAACTTCAATGCTTGCTTGATAATAGTTGATAGGTTCAGCAAGAGTGTGAGGTGCCTACCATTTCACAAAGAGGATACAGCCATGGATACTGCACTGTTATTTTGGAATAACATAATATCTACCTGTGGAGTCCCTAAGATTATCATCAGTGATAGGGACCCAAAATTCACATCAGAATTTTGGACTAACTTCTATTACATGCTGGGTACTAAAGTATCTTTTTCTACAGCTTACCATCCACAAACAGATGGATCAGCTGAGAGGATGATCCAAACAATGGAAGACATCCTTAGAAAATTCTGTGCCTATGGCATGGAATATAAGTACCATGAAGGCTACACACATGACTGGGTTACCCTTCTACCAGCAGTTCAGCTGGCTTGCAACACAAGCCAGCACTCTACCACAGGAAAGACACCTTCACTTGTAGAGAGAGGATGGAATCCCCTATTGCCTGTGGATCACTTGAAGAAGAATATTCTGACCATCCACCCCACAGCCAATTTCCATGATATGTGGAAGAAGGCTTGTGACAAAGCTTCCAAATGCATAGCTGAGGCAAAAAAATACAACAAACATAGTTAGGACAAAATACACATGAAACCTGACTTCAAAGGAGGGAACCAAGTGTTAGTGTCTACACTAAACTTCAACAACCTGAAGGGACCAAAGAAGATGAGAGACTCATTTGTAGGGCCCTCCACTATCATTGAATTGATAGGAAAAAATTCAGTGGAAGTCAAACTCACAGAAGAATTTTCTAAGAAACACCCAGTCTTTCCAGTGAGTTTAGTCAAGCCATACTTCCAGACAGAGGAGGATAAATTCCCCTTCAGGAAGAAAACCCCACCTCACCAGAGATAGTGAAGGTAGAAGACTCCTCTGAGCCTGTGAATAAAATAATGAAGGCCAGGAAGATTAGACTGAATGGTAAAGACCAGAGACAGTACTTGGTCAGATTTAAAAACCAAACAGCAGATAAAGACAAATGGATGGCTGAAAATGCCATACCAGATGGGAACATTCATCTAAGGAGATTCAGGGCCTCTAGGAGGACTGAACAGTCTCATCAGCGATGATCCTTTTTTAGAGGGAGGATATTTCAGCCTGTGACTCAATACCAGAGCACAAGCATGACAGCCAAATACCATAAATCAATGGTATAGCCAACATACCGCCAAAGCATGGAGCTGAGCCAAATAATCTAAAAAGGTATAAAAAAGAAAGAGGAAACTTATCCCTTCCCAAATATATAAGTCCCATAATCCTAGGACAAAGAATAACAAAGTTATTCCTGCTCAAAGTTGTTTCTGAGCATAAAACTTAATTTCACCTCTTGTCTAAAATACAGAGGAAAAGACTTAACCTCATAAAATGGGTATTCAAAATGGAGCTCTACGTTAGGGCTATCCAATGGTACTAGCCAAACTGAGCTAGCACCATAATTACAGAAGTTATGACCAAAAAAAGGTCAAAGAAGGGTGATTAAAATATTCACCTCCCATCTAACTTCTACAGTTTCAGTGTGAGATACCTAAAGTGGGTATTTTTGGAAATATCACAATCAGGGCTATCTGATGGTGCCATCTATTTCCTCATATCAAATCTAGAGCGAAGGTTATGGGGCAAACAAGCTCTATACAGTTTTTAAGCAAAACATATATATGTACAAAAACTCTTGTACATGGCATAGCTTTACCATACTTGATGATAACCATATCAAATGAGGTACCATTGTGTAGAACACATCCAGGGATAAACAATGAACCACCTTTGAGCTTGATATCTCAAAAAACTGACAATTTATGGCAGTTTTAGGCTCGAAATCCCATGATTAGACCAATACAGTCTTACTGTGGGATATTCTCCCATAGGTATGATTATGAGGTGTCAAATAGACAAAGAGGCATGTTTATACTTCAATTCCTCATAATTCATTCAATATCTGGGTCTCATACAGGTTCTGTACAGAATTCTATACATCATACATGTCAGAAGAGGACTATGTGGTCCCCAGATGAAAATTTCCACCCTCTATTGGTAAAAACTTCCCAGATGTGGTTTCAAAGCCACATCTGAGCCTAATAAAGAGCATACAGGCACTATGAAAGCCACAAGCCAGTACTCTGAAGTGAAATACTCTTCACTTCCTCTACATGGATGGTCTAGAGGGCCATTCCACCCCATTTTAGGATAAAAGGAGGCCTTTTCTCCACCAGAAAAGGTTTCCTCATCCTTCTCTTGAATTCCTACATAGTACAACTGTAAACAAAATTTATTTTCTTGGAAAATAACCAGGTTATACTATAAACTTTAGTATTGTAGAATTTATTATTGTAACCCAACAGGTAAAGCTGCACCCAGCACTTTCAACAGTGCTCACCACCACTAATAATAATGAGTAATGCCCTTTTATTTTATTTAAAGCCTATTTTTAAAATTATTATCTGTGTCACAGTCATAGTTTAGTTTGTGAATACTTTATATTATCAACTCTTCATAGACTCAGCTGACATTACAGCTGGGTTAAATATAGTAATCTTCCCTGTACAGGTTATCAAGGTTGGTTTAATTTGTATGAATGTAGATTTTTGAGGTTTTATAGTCCACTGAGCGGAAATTGGTATCAACGTTTTGTTGGATATGAGGATTTCACTGCACCTCTTTCCATTACCCTTCTTCCCTTGTGTGTCTGAGGGTGCCACTGGTGTATTGCCCTGTGACTGGGTCTCAATTGGTATGAAATTTTCTTCCACTGAATCAAAGTATGAGGGCTTATGTCAATTAAGACTTCTTGTAAGGCTGTTTGAACCTCTAATTTTGGCCTCTGGTACAATATATGTCTATATTATACTCTTGATTTATGATTTATAAATAAAATTATCAATTAAAATTCAAAAAATCTGCTTTGTGGATGTATGGTCTACTGTTGTATCCCAAATATCTCACATATTATCTTGTAATTAACAAGAATAATTTTATAAGTGGTTCTTAAATGGATGATTGAAGCCATCAATATGTCCAACCACAACTCTGACACTTGTATTTAAAGTACAGAGATATTCTTTGTAGTAAAAGACAATAATAGTATAAGGTTTTATGTTTCTTATATCAAACAAAATTCTGAAAAGAAGACTGTGGTAATTAAATTCTAATTAACCACAGCAAAAAATTCATAAAAAAACATTGGTATATGGTTATATACCACTGAAAAAATGATAATATATAATATTTTCTATATTATTATTTTTTAAGAGAGTTTACATGCTAAAAAAATGATGGTAAATTGAAATAGAAAAACAAGAGAAATTACTCACTTTTATGCCAAAGAGTCCAAAAATAAGGTAAAAAACTTGGCCAGGCCACAAAATGTCAGGCTAATTGTATGAGAAAGTAATAATAAAGACATTTACAGCTTTAAATATGAATGTGACGTGGATAATCATCAAAAATGATTTAATAATAGTATTCAGAGATTTACTATTGGGGAATAGTGGTGGTGAGCACTGTTGAAAGCCCTGAATGAAGTTTTATCAATTGATTTATTATAGAAAAAAACTGAAGAAAGTAATATTATGGTTATACCTGATTATTTTCCAATAGTATAGATGTTGGTAAAAATTTGTAATCTTCAGGAATTCAAGAGCAGGATGGGAATTCCTCTTTTGGGTATAAAATGTCTGTTTTTGTCCTGAAATGGGGTGAAAGGACCATCAATACTTTCCACATAGAGGAAGTGAATATTTTTCTATTTAAAATGACAGGCTTGTGACTATTTCACACCCTGTATATCCTGCATTGGGCTCAGATGTGGTTTTCAAACCACATCTGGGCAGCTTTCACCAATACAGGGTGAAAAATTTTGTTTGGGGACGGCATAGCCTTCTTCTGAGATGTATGACATATAGAATGATGTACAGAACCTGCATGGGGACCCCATACATTCAAAAATATTATTGAAGGATGAAAAGGCTCCTTCATATTTAAGGATATTGGGATGTATCCCACACACAGTAAAGGTGTATTGGGCCAACTGTGGGATTTGAACCTTAAAACTGCCATAGCTTGGTCAGTTTTCAAGAAAATGAGCTCAATTTTGGTTCATTCTATAGAAATGGATGAGATCCACAAAAATGTACTTCATTTTGTATGTGCAATATTCGTTATGAAAATGTTATGCCACTTTTAATTTCCATTGCTCAGAAATGGATTTTTCTTAAATCCTGTGGGGAGTTTTTTTGCTCCATAACTTCTGTTCCAGATGATTTAAGAGGGAGTTAATGGCCCCATTAGATATTGCTGATTTTTCTCTTCCAAAAATAACCTCACTTTGGGTATCTCACAGTAAAACTGTAGGAGCTAGATGAGAGGTAAATATTATCTTCTCCCTTATTTGGCTTTGTTTTGGCCATAGCTTGTATATTTTTGGTGCTATCTTGATTTGAATAGTCAAATTGGATATTCCTCATTGATTTTGAACACAAATTTGATGGGTTTCTGTCTCTTTCTAGACCTTAGATGAGAGGTGAGACTTAAGGTTTATGCTCAGTTCTTGATTTGAGCAGGGATAAATTTGCTATTTTTTTTATAGAAATGAGGTTCATATATTTGGAAAGGGAAGGTTTTTCTCTTTATTTAAATACCATTCACAAGCTATTTTGGCTGAGTTCCATTTTTGGTGGTATTTTGCTCTACCATTGTTTTATGGTATTCTGGCTGACATGCTTGTGCTCTGGGTTTTAGTCACAGGCTGATAGTTTCAATATTGTTTATTTGTAAAATAAGAGTTTATTATTGAATTATTTTTGGGATAATCAAAAAAAGAAAGAAAGAATTGAAAACTTTGAAATTGGGAAAATGTGGGGGGAAGAAGGTAACACTCAATAGTGGCCTTGTACTATGGTTTTCAGGAGCCCACAATCTTTAAGAGGTGCATACTGCCACAGACACTACTAGTGGTAAAGGATACTCAACCTTATTCCCACTCAAACTCACCAAAAAGGAAAATTTCTACTGCTTATGAGCATCCAGCTTCAGAAATATTCTTTTCAAATACTCATACAGTTTGGATTCACCAAGTAGAGACTTGAATTCCTTGTACAGGATGGATGAACCAATCTGAAACTGTATAATTACCCAGCCTCACCAGACCTGCTTCACAGACCCTGTGCATCAATGAAGGGCCTTTAATTCTCAAATCAATAATTCTTCATAAGAACTTCACTTATTGGACTGGTGATGGTGGATTCTCACATATACTGGCCCCAATTCTTCCCTCTGGGGACTTTTACCCAGTGAATCAATATATCTGAGTTATTATCAATAATATTTTATTCTTACTCTTGGAATATCTTATTTTTGATTATTAAGTTAGTCTTAGCCTTCCTTCACTTGTTCAGTGAAGTTTTGGTTTCCATATCCTAATTAACCATTTTATTCTTTCTGAAAGGTTGAAAAAGTGGACTTGGACTTGTTTGTGGTTGGTTCTGTTACTTTTTTTCATTGATTATTCACAATGAGAAAGATTTCTAAACCTGAGAGAAGATTTTGCATCTGAGAAGTGGCTGATACTCAGTACACTATCAGCTTGGACTCATTTTGGGAAGTATATGGAACCCAGAATATTGATATTTGTTTCTATTACAAAATATTCCAAGCCACTGGAATATTGCAAATTTTTCATGATTTCTTCAGTTTCTCTATTTATTGATGAAGAAAAATCTGGTTTATTTTCATTTTAATGAAACACTGAAGTTGAAAAATCATTCCAATTAAAATTATAATTCTATCAAAGCTCATTTTTCATTAAATTCTTGGCCTACAGCTATATTTGGTTTTGAGAATTCATTTTCACCTTTTAAAGTCCCCAGAAGCAGAAAAGGTGCTTTGAAATAAATGAAAATTACAATTCACTTTATCATTATATATTTTTATTATACACTGAATCTTAAGATTGATAAGCTCAAATAAATCCTCACAAGAGTATTTTGGGCCAATCCCATGTGTTTGATAACATATCCATTAGATTTTTACTCTTAAAAGTATTTATTTGGTTTGAAAATTTGAAAAAAAATCTAAATTTTGGTGAAAAATTCAGTTCACAAATATATCCTTTGAAAAGAGCTATCCCTTTGTTCTTTTATTAATTCTCTTATTTGAATTCTTTCTGAAAAGCATTGTAGAAAAAATATAAAATTTCCCACTGTAGAAAAACCTTTTTATTGATTTGATCATTGGCATCATATTTTTTCATTATTATTGTATTTTATTTCTCCATTTTTCTGCATTTTATATTCTTAATAATTTAATTTTTGTGTATTTTTAAAGAACCGCAGTCAAGGGCTCTGTTAATAATTGTACTGTAAAAGTACCTATACAAAGTTTTACCCTAAAAGGCTGTAAAGACCTTGATTATGTAATAAAGTCAACAATCGTTAGCTTTTCTGCAGTGAAAAGCTGTATAGAGCCTTGTCCCCTCATTTTTTTCAAAAAAATGTCCATAAATAATGTAAAAAAATGAAGACCAAACTTATACCAATATTCTACAATGACCAAAGAATAACTTAGCTGAAAATTGATGATTCCACCAAAAGAGGCTTCCATTATTTTCATCTACAATTTAGAGGAAACTCAAAAGGAATTCAAAATACAGAAAAATATATTATTAATGAATATGAAATAAATAAAATGATCAATAAAAATCACAAAAAACATTTCCTTTTCTTCTTGAATCAATGTTTTATTTTTTTGATTAATTTTTTCTGTTCTTTTATTTGAATTTTTCTCAAGAGAAAATAATTGTTCAAGAAGCTTCTTCATATATTTTATGATTTCTTCTCAAGAAGATCTCACAAAAATCTACATATTATGAAAGGAAAACACTTTGGACTATTGATGAAATAAATTATTAAAGTACTTACTTATCCCTAAAAATGAGAGATACAATATAATATTGTATTCAAATCAGAAAGTAAAAAAGAATCGGAATATGAACTTCTCCTTCCAAGAAATCTTGGAATTGAGATTCAAATAAAAAATGGTTTTATTTAATTGAATTCTAGTGAAATAAAGTTGAAATAGATCTTGATAGATTTTCTTTTTATTTCTAACGTTTCTCACTAGTATCGTTCTTTTCACAAATAATATAGCCAGGATTTAGCTATTCTTTCATCAAATAAGCGAAAAAATTCTTCTTTTGAATAAATTATATTTCAATTCTATCAAAAGATATTTCAATGGTGGGATAAAGAATCTTTTGAAAGGAATATATTAATGAATTTGAATATAACTTATAGAATTATTTGAATAAATACTTATGTGGATGACTAGTTAGGATAGCTACAAGTTTGATAAGTTATTTAGATGTTTCAGAGAACTTAACATGATATTTCTATGAATCTAAGTTTTAATCGTTCCAAGAGTCCTTCCAAATATTTTCCAGAAATATTCTATTGAATCCTTTCAAAAAATCTGGTTTAAATTCATAATTTCACTTGTCTTTTTTAGAATTGATACCAAATATATGTAAGTTCAATTTTTGTATATTTCATCTTGGAAAGGTCTCATGAATATTCAGAGATATATTAATAATTAACAATTTATATGTAGAAAATTGTTCTCATTTAATTTGGTATCAGCTGTTATTACAAGCTGATAGTATCTTTCAGCCTCAGGAAACTGAATTTTTTCTTGATACATTGGCTGTAATTGATAGACCTTAAGAGGATGCTTAATTTATTTCATTTTTAGGCTTGAAGAATCTTTAAAAAGTGAATTTGGTGAATCATATTTCTTATTACACTTTATTAAAATTGGTAGCCTTTTCTCATTAAAATTTGATATTTATTTTGACTTGAGCTGTTTATTTATATCAATAATTATTATTTACATTGGCTTAACCATTTTTTTGAGTAAATATTTGTGGTTCATAAATTCTTGAATCCTTCTTATAATTCCTGTAAGCCATTTATATTCCTCATTACTAATTATTTATTAATAATTATAGCTATTTTTAGAATATTGAAATTCACGACACATAAATAAATTTAAAGTTCTATTGATTTAAAAATAAAAAGATCTCAAAATTTCTTGTATCAATCAAAACGTATGTCACAGAATTAGTAACCCCAAAATAATGAAGAAAAGGAGTTATATAATGTGAAAAATATAATAAAAATATAAATGATTAAAAAAGGTGTTTCAAGTAATAATATTATAATTAGGAAATAATTCATGTAAATTAAGCCACAAAATATTAAGGAATTTTAATAGAAATATTTTAAGAATCACAAGACTATACTTTAAATAGCTTATTATATCATGTTAAATTCTTATTTAGGGGATCTGAAAATTTTCTTGCAAAAGATTTTCCCTCAAATTATATAGATGGTATGTAAAGGCTTCAAGTTGGCAGTTTAGTTTTATTTCAGTGGAATGCATACTTGAAGTTATATATATACTACTCCTTCTTAAGAAATAATTCCTTTGTGTAAATGTAAAAAGCCTTATATATTACCGATTGTAATGGTAATTTCAGATTCTATTATCCAGGAATTGGATTTTTCAAATGAAATATTATACCCAAAATATGGATTGTTATTTGAATAAAATACCCTTATTGATTAAAAAAAGAGCATGTGTTTCTGTTTCCAATCTTATGACTCATTTATTTAATTTACCAAATCTCCTATTGAGAGTTTGGTAGCCTAAAAGTCTTTTGATGTGTATTTAATATAAACTTCCTTTTATTTTGTTTTTATCTTCAATTCATAAGTTCAATTTAACAAGGAAGAATTTATCCAAGCTTCTTGAATACTATTTCTCTTATCAGAGACAAGAAATGGGATAAATATTTTTTCTATTTTTATGATATCTTTTGTTGGATAAAAAATCTCAATTGAATTTTCTTTGTTTCATAAAGCCTTTATAGATGTTTAGCTAGATTAATTGATGAATAATTTCCTATATCCCAATAAAGTTCCTTTCAAAAGAAGGGATTGAAATATTGGCTTATTCAATTAGCTTTGCAATGTATGTGGAATGGAGAGATAATATGTGCTCAAATCTCGTTATGTCCATGAAGATCTATAAATCAGAAATAAAAAGATTGAATTTCTTATTTTTTGAATGATTTGAGCTTTTAGAAAATTTAAGTTACATCTTTTCCAAAATAAAACTTGTTTTATCATATATTTTTGACTTATTCAGCTTTGAAAATAGTTAAAAACAATCATATCAAAAAGTTGAATTGAAAATGAGTGTCTTGAATATGTGGCTTGAGATTCTTTCAAAAATTCTATTTTTTGATTTGATTTCAATCCTATCTTCTAATCTGTATACAGCCTATCTCCCATTTCAGTTTCCAAATGCAACACCTGCTATTAGGTGTTGCCATTTTATCATAGTTATTTTTGCATGTTATTTAAGCTTAATTTCATATTTGGTTTTTATTAGTAATCTTACTCATTTCTTACACTTTTTAAGTGTCATTCTCATTTCTTCTGAGCACTCTGAAGGTGGGCCCAATCCACTTGGTGTCAGGCACTCTTTACTTAAAAGAGCCCATGTGAAACCTGGATTTTCCCATGGTATTTAAATTACAAATTACATGTGAATTTAAGGTGGTATCTAATAGCTCCGAACCCCTCTATTATCAATCTCTAAATCATTACATGAGCTTAGTACCTAAATATTATGTATTGAGTTCTTCTCCTTGATAATAATTCATTTTCATAATGAAATGTCAGAAATGGATAAATGAATTATCAAAATTCGAATTGAATCAATCTTTTTTTGAAAATAATTGATATCATAGTAAATTTGAAAAGAGAAGTTACTTAACATTTTAGGATTTTCTAAGAACCAGTACTTCAAATTACTTTTTTGTAAAAAAATGATTTTAAGAAATAATTTATTTGAATTTGTTTAGTTTATTATTATTTTACATTTCAAAAAAGCTTAATTCCAGAAATAAATCAATTTCAAAAATTTATTTAATCATTAATAAAAAAATAAATAAGAAAAATTAATTCTCAAATCAGCTCCACCAAAAAAAAAATAATTTTATATTAGAATTTCTAAATTTCCAAATTTAAAGAATTGATATAAAATTTCCAAATTTTTTCAATAAAAAATACAGTTTTTTCCTTTTTTTTCATGAATTAATTTAATAATTTCAAAATATTGAATAGGAGAATTTACTATTGTAATTTCTGCTTATTTTTTTACTGAACTTTTTTTAACTATAGTATTTATAGTATATATAATATAATATAAATTTTTATATCCTCAATTCATTACTCATAGTCAGAAAGGTAATATTTGAACTAATAATCTAGTTTCTGGTTAAATCTATTCAATATTTAAAATTAAATTTGAATTGGTTCTTTCTTGAGCTTAAGTAATCAGATCAAAAACTTATTTATTCATTTTTTATTGAAATTTTTAATTTTTAAAAAAAAAATTAATCAAAGAATTTTTGATTTTTTCTCAGTAAAATACTTCTTAAATCAAGAAAAAAAGAGAAATTTTTTCTTTTTTTTTTCCTAAAAACCAAAATCATTACTACAATTTTAATGAAAATTTATTTATAAATATAGAATTTCTTTTGATTATTTCTATATACTGCTCAACTTATTCAGGTATACTATTAGGGATATTCTTTTAGCTCATTTAAAGCACTATTAAGAATTTCCCTGTTTGAAAAATAATAGTAAGAAAAGTGTAAATATTTCCAACTTTGATCTAAGTATTTTCTGAAAAATGAAACTTGTGGTTTCAAATGAATCTGTAATTTTCTATTCCATTTAAAAAGGAAACAAGAATTAAAGGTTTTATAATTTTTATCATTAATTATTTTTAAAAATTTATATCAGTATTTATTTTTGAAAATATAAAATTATTATTTATTAGATAAATTATTTAAACTTCATTTAAGATAGAAAAAACCAATTTAAGGGTAGTAAATTATAGCATAAATTATATTAAATAAGTCTAATACCAAAATTATCAATAATTAAAAGTATCTCTTTAGATAAAAAAGAAATCAAGATATTGAAAAGGAGGAATTATAATAAAATCAAGTCTTTCAGATAATTAAGCTTCCAAATATGTTATTTAAAATTATAACTAAAACTGAATCAATAGATATGATTATCTTGTGATATTAATGATATGAACTCCTAAAATATTTAAATAAAGGTGTGAAAATTGAATTTTCAATTTGAAAATGAAAAATACCAGTTTTTCAAGATATTTTTTTTCTTATTTTTTTTTTGTATCTATTTAAAATTTCCTCATATTAGATGTCTAATATTCCCAGGATTTTATAATGAAAAGTCTATTTTCATTTTTAAGTCCATTTGAATTATTTTAAAGCTTAAAATTGATTCTTTCAATTCTTGTAAAATAATATTTTTTATATAAAATTGAAAGTGATATTTTTAAGAATATTAATTCTTAAATTACTTTAAATAATTAATATTATTATTAATCACAAAATAAATTTAAAATAAAATGATCAGCTTTATATCTGAATATGTTTCTTTTAGATAATATATATTCTTCTTGAAAGCTAATTATATTTGATGTGTTCATTTCTATTAAAGAGAATAAGTAAGAGAATAAATTATGGAAGATATTTGGAGAAGAAACATTTAGCTTAAATATCACAGTGTGAATGATAATATATTTATGAGATCTGTTTAGTATTCACATTGAATATTCCATCTGAACTCCTAAAAATAAATTATTTGATAATTTATCATAATAAAACAGCTTCACTTTGAAAGATATTCAGGATTAGAAGTGAAACATTTTCCAAAACAAGACCAGTCTCTAGGTTCTCAAAGAGTATTTATGAATGTATATTTAAAATACCAGGTATGAAAAATTCTAATAAACTAAATTTTTCTCAACATTATAATTTAGCTTAATAAGTAATTTTGCTAAATATATGATGTAAGAAAGAAAATGTTGATGATTAAAGTTTCTTTGTTTTTAATTGTTTTTTCATCATAATTTCACAGAATTGAATTCTAAAAAAAGAATAAAGTAAAATAATATCTCTTCCCTTTGATTTTTCTTATTTTATTAATTAAATCTTTCAAATTAAATAGATGTTTAATTAAAGAGGAAATTATTAGTTTTGAATTTTTTATTTTTTTTGTTGATGAAACATTGATCTACTAGCTCCATCAGTAGAGATTTTTAATGAGTTCTTTTATTAAATTATAATATAAGAATTCTGAAATAACTATACTGATGAATTGTTTTTGAGAGTAAAGGTGCCAAAGATCTTGAGTTAAATACAAGACTCTACCACAGAAGATCTCCAGTTGACCTTTATTTTATTCATGAGAATATAAAGTTCAATCACAAATTCAATTTGATAAATTTAGAAATTGTGAAAAATCTTAATTCAATACACACACTGTGAAATTAAATGGTAAAATTTGGTACTTTTTCCTCTTATTTCTTGGATATTCCTTTGGAAGAAGTGTTCTTTTTATATCCTTTGGTAAAAAAAATATACCATTCACACATGCCAATAGGTTGAATCAAGATTGCTTTTTGTAGTAAGATACTGAAAAAAAAAGGAAACTGGGTAAATTATTGAAGTCTCATGAAAACAAGAATTTGTATAAATAGAAGACAATCTGGACATGAAAGCTTCACAAATAAGAATCCAATATAGTAATAAATTAAGAGTAAAGTAGTCTCTTTGTCTTACCAAATAATTTCTTTCTACTTTTGGAATATTTAAATATTATATTTTTATTCCAGGAATACATGGTTGTTTTGATATGCTTTATTCTCTTTTTGTCTTAAATCTTCAACAGGACAATCTTATATGCGTTTTCAATTTTTTCTCTAACTAAAATAATCCAAAGGAAATTTTTTCAATTTTATCTTTATGAGGTTTCTTTTTATTTTGATTTTCTCAATAATAAAAAATAAAAAAAGGCAAAGATGTACTTATTTAGCTATTAGATCCATTAAATATTCCTTACCTAGTTTTTCTATGGACTTGATAATAATGAAACTAATCAGGGATCTGTGATTAAACTTTATATTATTATTTAAAATACTTTTACCCAATAGATCAGAAAAGATTTAGATTCAAGTTCCAATAAGCTTAGAAGATCACTTACTTAAAAAAAGCTTTTGTTATCAAAATTTATTCACTTTTATTTTCTTGTTAATTATATTTTTTTATTTTCAAATCAATAAAATGTAATAGTATCAATTTCTTAAGTTTTTTCAATATTAAATTCAATAATTATTCATAAAAAAATCTTTCAAACTATTTTAACTATTTAGTTTGTACTCATTTATTGTTGAGCTCAAATTTGAAACCTGAAGTCTATGATAATAATGTAACTTTTTTGTAATCAATTTTGAAGCCAACACAGTGAGCCTTTATGTATATTTTACATACCCAAATAGGCCACAATTCATATTAAAACAATTTCTGAACTATGAATAACCCATAAGTCATGCATATATTTAAAATTAATCATTTTTTATTATAAAAAATATGAATAACCTTCTTTTGAGTAATTACATCCATGGATTTGAGGCCATATTTTGATTCTACACAAAAATTAACATAGGCTAACTACATAAAGTAAATAATCTTAAATTAACTCTATAAGGTGGTAATATGGAAAATAATTTAATACCAAATTGTCAATATCACATAAAAGAATTTTGAAAAGTTTTGTTTTTCTTAATTTCATGCCAAAATAATTTGAATGTGAGAATTCTCATGTTACATAGACAATAAAAATAGTTTTATGAATTTTTGTGGCACTTAATAAAACTTAATATTTACATACATATTTGATACACCCACAGTGGGTATCATTCTTGAAGCCTGAATTACTATTTTTGATGTGAAAATAGCTAAGGGTAACAAAAGGTATCAAAGAGAGCCAGGGTACCCAGCTTATGAGGCCTCTTGGAATGGATAGATCTTCTACTTGGTTCTATGTCTGATTATTAATAAATTAGTAAGATAAAAGCTTTTGGAAACTTGGTTACCAAGTTAATGTCCTATTAAATCATGAGAAAACAGAAAATAAGCTGCTATTTTGATTTAAAAAAGGAGGTAATGAGAAACTATGACTCCTGTAACCATGTCAATTATTAATTATTTTTATTAATAAATTCTAAAAGATTAATTAAGACCCTTTTGGTATTAGTATTTATTGATTCAGCTCATGGAAACCAGTTATTAATATGCTATTTTCTTTTCTATGTAGAAATAAGGTAAAGCTTTCAAAAATTAATTAAAAATACAATTCTTGATGAATCTTTCTGAACCTTCCAAGACAAGTGAATAAAAAAATAATCCATATAGGAAAACAGAAATAACTATTAATTAATAATTAAAATTGAAAGTTTTACTTATAGTCCATTTTTGATTAGTTCATGTGAAACACTAAATCTTCCAAAATTCACAGAAGACACAATCTGTGATTAAATTTCCAATAAAATTAACAAATTTGAGAAATTAATGTTTATTTTTAATTAAAAGAAGATTTCAAAGTTATTAATAATTTATTTATTAACCATAAATGGGTTAGTAGTCACACAAAATGACTTAATTAAGTAATTATTATAATCTCATGTTAAAACTGGTGATTTAATCAATAATCAAAGCTGATTAACTGGTTTTCAGTTTGCTCCATTAAATTCCTATGTGATCTGTTGTTAAATTAAAAGAGGCCTCCTATTTCTGTTTTTTTTTCAAATAATCTTATTATTAACCCATATCATTAGTACCAACAAGTAAGTATTAGTTAAATCTTTTCTTAAGTGTTTTAACTCTTTCAGAATCAATCAGAAAAACGAAAAATCAAAGAAATATACTATTTTCAATAGTTTTAGAATCTATATTGTTGTATTACTGATATAGATCTATTTGGATCTTTTAAATTCACAAATAATCTGTAAAAACATTCCAACAATTCTTTCCAAGGTATCATTGGATTATTAGTTAGTGTTTTCTCTTAATTTTTAAAGTCTTTCTTTAGTGTATAGCTTTCTTCAATAATTATCATTATGATTATTTTTGTAAAGGATAATTATAAATTAAAATACTTTTATATTATTTCAATAAGAAGATTTATTATTAATACTTCTTGTAACTGATTCTAGTAGAAAATTACTGCTTACTAATAATCACTAGTAGTGTATAACAGTTAAAGGAAATAATGAAGTAATTAATCAATTATTTGTGGTTATAAAAAATTTATTTGTTATATTTCATAAGAATAGTCATAGTAATCTTTATTAATAGGAATATTATCAAGAGTTTCATATACACATCTTAACCAGACTTTCAATTATTAATTAGAAATTGGAATTTTTTTTCATGGATTTTTGAATTATTATATTGATAATCCTACTTTTGTTTTTCTTAATTTTTGGAGATGTATTTGCTTTAGTCTCAACAGTAAATCAGATTCCAGTTCAATCAGTGATTGAGGACCACACTTTTTGAAAGTATAGAGTGGTTTCTGGGGTATAAAGATAACTTTACTATGTTTCAAGAGTATAAAAACTTATTTTGTCATTTTCAAGGAGGTATGACACCAAATTTGTGGCAGTAATGTTCAATATTAAAACCAGATAAGAAGGAAAATCATCAAAATTATAGGTTGAAGTATAACTTGAGGTATCATTCTTTGAGCTCAGACTCACCATAGTTATATCTAGTTAAAAAATTGCATAATATATTTTCAGAAGGAGGAAAAGATATTGAGCTGAATTAAGAAAAAAATTTATTAATACAATTCCACATCATTGGCTAATTGAACCCTCAACACCACTGGAGGCTTTAAGAATTGAAACACCCTTTATCAATTGTTTTATCTTTGTTTCTCGGGATTTTTATCTTATTCAAAAAAATGATCAATGAAATTAGTTAACTTGACATAATACCAGAGTCCTGTAGTAAGTAGCAGGGGTTGAAACCCAGTTTTTTGTATGCCTGTTTGCCCATGAGATGGGCAGCTTTGCCGCCAGGTATCCTAGTATGCCTAAAAACAAAGGATATTAACATTAATTCAAACAAATCAACTAAAATAAAGACTCTGTAATTGTGAATGCAAAAATTTTTTCTTGTAATCCCACACAAAAATGTATCTAGCATTTCGAAAAGAAAAACAGAAGCAAATGAATTGCAAGCTTTCGATTTTTCTACTCAAAACTCGAAATGAAAATCTTTTATGCATATTCAATATTCAATTAGAGGCTCTGATACTCTGTCTCCGCCGTTGGAACGCTGCTTGCCTGTGAGAGTACTGACTGCGACTTTGGGTTAAGAAACTTGTGCGGGGTCTCTCTACTTGGCTTGGTACTGGTAGCGCAGTCGTAGCCAATCTTGTTTGAGATGGTGTAGAGCACCAAGAGAGTTCCATCTTCAGGTTCTCAGTCTAGGTTGGCGTTTGGCCACCGATAAGAGCCAAGAAAACTAATTTCATCGAGGCCATCTATCAGCGTTCTTAACGTTTGAAGTTGATAACTGACAGCCTAAGAATTACTTAACTGTTGCTTTGCAATTTGAAGGCACTCCCAAGTCTCCTTTACTCCTCAAAATTTGATGCTTTCCCTCCCTGAGCTATTTTTTGAGTACCCTTTCATCGCCGTAAAATCATGAAGAATGTTGTGTTCGTCGTTCTTATACTTTTTTGTCTCTCATGTGGCTCAAGTTTAGGGGGCTTGATGCCACAACAAGTAGAAAATCTTGAGCATATGGTATCTACTTCAGCCAAATCCGTTGGAACATTAACCCAAAAGGCCGATGAGTCCTCTTTTGTTGTGCCAAAGCTGACCGAATCACCTCTTGATGGAACCGATGGGGAAGAAAAAAAACACCTACTACAGGCCCATTCAGAGACGCATCAAACTATCTCCCCTTCTTCGGGGTCTGAGTTGGTCAAATCCCCACCTGCAAAAGAAGATGATCAAAGGCAAGCGCTTGATCCGCTTCATGACGCTAGTATGAATCCCAAAAACCACCATCAAGAGCGCCCTGCGGAAAGTAGGGAGTCCAATATATATACTTTTATCAAGGAAAAAAAGTCAGAACCAGAAACGAGCGGCTTGGAAGACTGGATCAATGACGCAAATTTTGTGTTACCTTATTTACCAAACAAAAATGATTGGAAGATAAAAACCTATTTTATGAGGCATTGGATCCGTTTCTCGAGAAAGCTGGGTCATGCGCTCGACACCTTTTTGCAACTGCTAGTTTCACCTTTTGTGATTGGCCTCAGAAGAAAAGCGGAAGTTTCACCTATACCTTTAGACCTTCTTCGTGAGTTCAATCTTATGTTTGTTTTAAAGAAACGGATTCATCAGACAACTCAACTGGTTTTCTTGACTTGATCGCTTTTCCCTCAAAGGTGAAACAAGACCTCCTGTGGGTGTATGGGAAATCTTGCGTAGGTGGCGCATCACTGCTTTTGTTAGGTTATTTTCTGAGCTTTTTTTTATTATTACTTCAAATTTTTACAGCCAAAGAAACAAAAACCTCGAGCGCAAAAGCTCCTGAAAGCAAGGAGTTTTCGGCCAAAAATGAAGGACACGAGTCTTCTCATTCTCATCAAGCTGAAGACTCGCACAGTGAACAACCCGTGGAATCTTTATGGAGAATTCCTCAGTATCGTGCGTAGAAGGCTACTCTAACTTTCTTGATTCCTAAATGATCCACTTTGAGAGAATCATTGAAGCTTTTTTTTCTCAATTTTTTTAAAAATTCAAAGCCCCCGTATTTTCAAACGATGAGAAAATCAAACAGGCTTACCAATTCGGAAAAAAGCTCACCGAAGACCCTATGCAAGAACACGTCTTGCGGGAAAGGATTGCTGAAAGTGTTGAGGGGCCTCTACGTCGAGAGTTATTGAAAAACGACGAATTATTTGAATTAATGAAACAATTATATAGGGCAAGGAATGAATTGGTTATAGCTCATAAGGAGATGCAACCTCTTTTGAACCAGGTTGTTTCTGACTGGGATGGAGAATCAAAAGTAAAAGACCTTTTCCGTCGTTGCATTAAGTATTATGGCAAAAACCTTTTTTCTCAGGCTAGTGACGAAAGAGAGGAAGACAGATTGGCAACAACGGAGGCAGCCTTTTTGAGAAAATTCGATCCCGGTGAGTCCTCGTCATGCTCACGGAATTTTGACTGACGCTGCAGCCACTTGAGATTCTTTCAAAAAGGGATCTGATCCCTCCTAGTTTCGTATAAGTTGACCTGCTTGGTTTCCTTCTCCGGTTTTCCTCCGCAAATAGCTGCATATAAGATGCACTTATCACCCCTCCTTCTCTTGGCTGAGCATCCTCATGTTGCTCAGGAAGCATCACCTCCAATCGTAGAAGGCTATACTTTCGATGGTAAAGCAAAACTTGAAAGACTAATTTCACAAGCTCAACAGGTTAAGAATTACGCACGTCTATCCAAGAAAGTGGATCAGACTCAGAAAGCAATTTTGGAATATCTCGAAAACATAGCTACTCTTCGAAAATCAGATCAAGCTGACTACATGGCTTCCAAGCGATTTTTCAACAGCATAGTAAGTTTTATTCCAAATTTTTCACCCAACGCATATTTTTTGAAGCTTATTGGTTTTTGTTTCAAAAACAAAGCTTGATAAAGGCTTGCAGCAGTGAAATTACGTTGGCGTTCTCGCAAAACCTTTGATTTGTACCATCATCACAAGACGTAAGATCACTGGATAAAGTACTGCCTGAAACACGCAACCAAGATTATTCTTAGATGGTGCAAGATTTTTATGTGAGCTTCATCTAAGGTTGTTCTTTATTGGCACATATTTTCAACTTTGTTTTGAGGACCTGTCATTCCAATTCCAACGAAAAATTAGTATTATCCATTTAATGCGTGGAGATGAAAATCTCATTAAATTTTAAAATCTCCTTCCTATACTATATAGCAGCGTCCATCAACATGGCTTAAAAAAATTTTGTGTTCAGGTGTATTAGAAGTTCACAGCCACATTCATTTTACGCATAACTGAGTCCTAAATCTTTAAATTTTGAAATAATTCAATAATTTATCAGGAATATGTTAAGTGCTAAATACCTAGAGCAAGCTATTTTAATGACCAATTTGCTAAGTGATATCAAATAACTACCAGAATAATAATAAGAACTATCAGAATCATCGCCAAAAAGGGATAAGATAACATTCCTAATCAAAGACTCAACTCTTATATTAAATGCTATTACTAGATAATGTTGAAATCAGAGAAGGTGAAATGATTTAACCGAGTCTTTCTCAGAAGTGAAAAGAAACAAACAAACTAAGTCTTGGCTGATTACGTCATAAGATCACAGTGATCTTATCACGTGAATGTGCCTGTTCATGAATGTATATATAAGTACTACCTATACGCTGAATACTTTGGAAAGAGCAAGAACAATAAAGTTGTTTTATCCTTATCCGCATTTGAGTTTATTATTCTTTATTGTTTAACCCATCTATTAGTTTAATTTGTGACTTGAACTAAGGTAGATGACACATCCAACGTTTTATTCTTAACTCATCAATTAGCTAACATGTTGTCTGTTCAGTCTCAGCTTTTAAGACTTCTTTTCTCCCTTCTCACTTCTCACTGATACATAGAAGAGAACAATTGAACTGTTGAGGTAATTACTGTTGATCTCACTAAAACCATTGTATATTCATTGGACTTACGAGTTTGTTAACTAGTATACGTTACAGTATATATATACAACATAGTGAATTATCTAAATTTATTTACAGATACGTTGAGCTATAAAACCAGGTTAATATTATCTCTATTTAATCCTTATGTATATAAACTTATACTAACATATGTACGATAACAGTTATTGCTACTGGTTAACTTTTATCGCAATAGAAAGATTTCATTAACTAAACTCTTACATGGTAGCGAGAGTTAGTTACTTCTATTTGCGATAAAAGCCAGAGTCAAAACACAGGTACCAGCTGCACTATGTCGAACCCATCCTCAGCCCGTCCACCAAACACTAATCAACCCATTGAAGATGAGCTTTCTGACTCAGGGTCACTGAAAGTCAAGGTAAACCAACTGAACCGAACAAATTGGGTACAGTGGAAATGTCACATGACAAATTACCTAAATGGGTGTGGCTATGGATGTCTCTTTCACGCACCATCAGAAAAGGAAAAAGTCACAACAAAGTATCAACGCAAAAATAGCGCTGGACTGGCTATCCTCTGGACAACAGTCAGTGAAGAATTACAAGGAATCCTACTCGATAATGATGACTTGTTCTTTACTGCCTGGAATGCCCTAGGAGATGCGTGTGGAAAAAACTCAACAGTTACAATCTGTCGAGCACTAACTCGACTCACTTCACTTATATACGAGCCAGGGTCCTCTCTCAATTGTCATATAGATCTTTTTCTAAAGCTATATGCAAGCTACAAGTCTCTTGTCGGAAGTTCTAGTACCAAAATGGAACTCAGTAAGGAAATGGCTGCTGCCTTCTTCCTTCAAAGCTTAGATTGAGATCAAGATTTAAGTAGCCTGGTTCAAAACCTGTATGATGTCCAACCCTTTGATGTCACCACAATCACCAAGAGAGTTGCTCTTGCACAGTCTAGACGTGATAATGTCTCCATTGAAGCTCTATATACAAATAACAGAACTCAGGAAAATCAAGGTAGTTCAAAGAAACACAATGGAAATAATCAATCCACGTCAACAACTGCTCAAGGTGAGGGTGACAATAAGAAGAGACAGAATCTCAAAAAGAAAAGAAGAGAAAAGATGCAGAATAAAACTGAAAGCGTATCCAAGCGCCTGGAGAAGCTAGAAAAACTCCTACTGAATAATTCACTAAATACTTCGGCCAACGCAGTAACAAATAGACCAAGTGTAGATCAAAAGGTAGAAAAAGAACACTGCTCCTCAGACAGTGACACATATTACCTTCCATCAGAAAGTATATATGCCATCGACTATCAAGACAGAGAAACACTCTATCTTGACACAGGCTGTGGTTGCTCAGTAGTTAATAACCTTACACTCCTGTCTAATGTTGTTAAAATAAGGAAAAACATCAAAACCTTTGGAAGTCCCGTTGAAATAACTCACCAGGGAACACTCAATCTATTTGGATATCATATAGCCCCAGTATCTTTTGCACCAAAAGGACCTGTAAACCTAATATCTGTGTCTCAGCTAGTCGATCATGGCATTAAGCCACACTACAAGAACAACAGTTTCCTGATTAAGCAAGGTAACTCAATTATCACCACATTCACACGAGATGGGAATCTATACTCCAATCGACACCAATCCTGCGTGAATCTGGCAGAAGTCAGGGAGGGAAGAGACTGGCACACTCTGATGGGGCACCCAAGTGACAAGTATTTAGAACAATTGCATAATCAACTGGGTGTTACCAAACGCTTCACACCGTCAGAAGAATGTGAGATCTGTTTGAAGTCAAAAATTCAAAGAACACCACATAAGGGATCACTCCCTCAGACCAGTTCTCCTTTCTTCAAGATACACTCTGATACCCTTGAGATATCCCCAACAACAAAGCGGGGATACAGATACATCCTAGTACTAATAGATGACTACACAAGATTTAATCGTATTTATCTTATGCATAGCAAGGATCAATCGGAAAATATGATCATATCCTATTTTACTGAGATAAAAAACAAGTTGAATGTAACTCCAGCATTCTTTCATTCGGATTGTGGTGGAGAATTCACATCCTCTAGGTTAAAGGACTATTTTCTTAAGTCAGGAATCTCAATTGAACAGGGCGCTCCACACTCACCACAGACAAATGGAGTCGCTGAGAGATTCAATAAAACCATACTCTCAAAAATTCAATGTCTACTCTGCCAGTCAAAGATTCCAATTACATATTGGGATGAAGCAGCGCGACATGCCTCCCTACTACTCAACCACACACCTCATCGCTTCTTGAGTTTTGGGACCCCTTTCAACAAACTCAAAGAACACAATATGTGGATAGAGCCAGAGCTAGATTACTCAAAGATCATACCATTTGGGTACAAGGTTCATGTGCTTAAGCTCACAAACATATCAAAAGTATCTGAAAAGACAATGACACTTCGTGCAATGACTAATGAGCGCTATTCGGATGCCATGAGGTTTTTAGACATTGACTCGGGAAAGATAGTTATCAGTCGGGACTTCATAGTCCCACCATCTTTAGATCAAGCACAGCTCAAAAACAGACAGAAACTCCACCCAAGGAGGTAAGGAGCTCACAGCATCAGTGGGTCGAACTACCATCACCTGAAATTCCAAACTCGACTAACCTAGACTCTGATAGTACAACAATCACAACCGGCAGAAGTGAGGCAGAACCAGCGGCTAGAACCCAAGGATCACAAATGAAAGGATGGGACTACGTGCCACACTATGATACTGCTCCTAAGAATATAAGCAGCAGTATCGACCGACAGAACATAATCGAAGATTCACGTCGAATGACCAGAAGGAGTAATAAAGCACTCCTCACTGATTTAGTCCCATACTCTAAGGCCATGGGGGATACCCAAGAAAAGGAGAAATGGCACAATGCAATGAAGACTGAATTCAACTCGCTAATGCAGCATAATACTGGGCATCTAGTGCCCTACCCAACTGATGGCTCCAAGGTGATTGGGGGGATGTGGCGCCTAACTAAAAAGAGAAATGAATTTGGTGAAGTGTATTGTCATAAGGCAAGGTGGGTAGTACTGGGAAATCACCAGATACACATGCTCCATTATTTCGACACCTGGTCATCAGTAGGTCGTAATGAGACGTTTAAAATAATGTTATCAATGGTGGTCAACTACAAGTTCATAGCCTATCAGTTTGATGTAGAAACAGCTTTTCTGCATGCCAATATGGATGCAGTCGTCTATGTTAAACAAGTAAAGGGGTTTGAAGCCCCAGGAAAAGAGAACTGGGTATGGCTATTAAACAGGTCTCTGTACGGTACCAAACAAGCCCCTAGGATGTGGAAGGAGAAGCTCACCAAAAACCTTAACCAACTAAGTATGTTCAGTGCTCAATTTGACAAGTCTTTATTCATTAACAAAGAGAAAACGCTTTTCCTCCATCTACACGTTGATGATGGTTTCCTAATATCACGACAAGAAATAGAAATAAAGACATTTTTAAAACAGCTTGGTGAGGTTTTCACACTGAAGACTAAGCGATACCCAACGCAGCATCTAGGGTATAAGATAGACTGGTTAAACAACGGAAATTTATTTCTATCTCAAGAGCCATTTTCCTTGAAAATACTGCAACAGTTTGACATGACTGACTGTCGACCTGTCAAAACTCCCTGTAATGGTAATTTTACTGAAGTCATCAATGAGGAATCCAAATCGTCAGATAAAACAATTTATCAACGAGCAATTGGATATCTGAACTATCTATCTCAACACACCAGACCAGACTTAGTGTATACCGTAAACCAACTGGCAAGATTCTCAACAAAACCTAGTGTAAACCACTGGAATGCGGTGAAGCATGTATTCCGATATATTAGGGGAACAGCCAATTGGGGAATACATTATCAAGCCAGACACAATGACTCCAAGCCAGCCATAGAAGGATGGGCTGACTCAGACTATGCAAACTGCAGTATTGACCGAAAATCAATATCAGGAAATATCGTAATGGTGTTTGGAAATCCAATTTCTTGGATGAGCAAACGGCAAACCATCATCGTCCAATCTACCACCGAAGCTGAGTTTGTATCAATGAACATCTGTAGTAAACAGCTACGATGGGTATCAATGTTGATGGTAAGCGATATGAATATTGAAATGAGAAAGCCAGTTATATACAACGACAACTCAGGATTGATAACAATTTCCAAACAAGCTACGTTAAACCAACAAACCAAACACATAGAAGTCAGGTACCAATACTTACGACAGCTTGTACTTGGAAATGTACTTGAAGTGTGTCAGGTGTCAACTAATGATATGCTGGCCGATGTTCTTACAAAACCAATGTCAATCGCCAAACTAAGTGAATCACTACCTAGAATGAATCTTATAAATCAAGAAGGAGTGTTGAAATCAGAGAAGGTGAAATTATTTAACCGAGTCTTTCTCAGAAGTGAAAAGAAACAAACAAACTAAGTCTTGGCTGATTACGTCATAAGATCACAGTGATCTTATCACGTGAATGTGCCTGTTCATGAATGTATATATAAGTACTACCTATACGCTGAATACTTTGGAAAGAGCAAGAACAATAAAATTGTTTTATCCTTATCCGCATTTGAGTTTATTATTCTTTATTGTTTAACCCATCTAGTAGTTTAATTTGTGACTTGAACTAAGGTAGATGACACATCCAACATTTTATTCTTAACTCATCAATTAGCTAACATGTTGTCTGTTCAGTATCAACTTTTAAGACTTCTTTTCTCCCTTCTCACTTCTCACTGATACATAGAAGAGAACAATTGAACTGTTGATCTCACTAAAACCATTGTATATTCATTGGACTTACGAGTATGTTAACTAGTATATGTTACAGTATATATATACGACATAGTGAATTATCTAAATTTATTTACAGATACGTTGAGCTATAAAACCAGGTTCATATTATCTCTATTTAATCCTTATGTATATAAACTTATACTAACATATGTACGATAACAGTTATTGCTACTGGTTAACTTTTATCGCAATAGAAAGATTTCATTAACTAAACTCTTACAGATAAAAGAGGACTTCTTGTAGATCTAGTCATTGTTTTCACCCAGACTATCTTTTGTATATTAGACCTTAAATAGAGTCAATGTCTCCTGTTGTTCTCTCCTCATCGACTTTAATTGTCTCTTTTGTCTTCCACACGCTCAGGTGTCTTTTCCTCATCGCTGTCGCTACCTCCTTACCTGAGCTATAAGGTATTAATACCTTAAGCTTCAGTTAAGCTTTATATGGGACCAGAAGTGTTTAATAATTCCACTTCTTCCAGAAATGGATTACCCATTCTGGTAGAATACAACTAATCCCAATGGTATTCCTCATTAAGGACATACTTATTATTCATCGGTTTCCTATACTACCTAGATGGAGATTGCAATTCTCCAGGATAAACTAACTCAGATGCGTATAAGAAGTACTGTGAGCAGAAACAAAGGGAAGCTGGTGTCATCTCCCAATCTCTGACCACCAGAATTCGTGCAAAGTTTCTAAACTAAGTAAAGGAAAAGAACCTGAAATACCTTACAAATCCATCGTTTTGTATTATCAGTCTAATCAAATTGAAAATCAAGCAAGGGTCTTTTTCTATTTGATTTCCATAAACTGCAAAGAAAAGTACATCAACAAATCAATTAAAAACATACACATTCAGCTAATGCATTCAAAATTAGTAGGGATTAGAGCTGGTACTGAAACAATAACCACCCTTACTGACATTTCAGATGAACTTCTTTCTAAAATTATTTTCAGCAAATTTTCCTCCGGGTACAAAAACTGAAAGAATTGCCTATAATTTACCCGATTATGGAACTCTCTTTTACCTTACTTTTCTGAGAGTACTACTTTAAGACTAGTATCGTCTAGCTATTTTTTTTGTTACTACCCCATCAAACAGATGGGGTCCCCTTTTTTGTTATTTAAACTAGTCTTCATCTCTTGTTCCATTGTTCCCCATCTAGTTCTTTCTGTTCCTCTCTCTTTCGTCCAGGTTTGCTGCGACTCCCCTGTCCCTGATACTCTGTTGGCTTAAAGACTTACGTCTTGTTGCCCATCTTAGCTCCTTTTACAGATTATGAGACCAGTCGTCTTTACATCATGAACAATCAAAACTTCGAGCTTCCTGAAGAATTAAAACTCTCAAGTACCAACTACCTACAGTGGAAGCCTCGAATGAAAAATCTCCTCACCTTGTTTGGATATTACCACCTCATCACTAGGACTGAAACAGAAGAGGAATCCACCATTGCAGACAAACTAGATCCACGTCAAAAAGAAAAGGCTCTGGCAATTCTTTTCCTAAAATGTGATGTGAAAGTTGCTGATCAATTCATCCTCAAAAGCAATGACGATCCCAGTGCTTTCTGGGAAATTGTCGACAAACGTTTTTCCCCTAAATCTGTTCAAAACCAAACTAAATACTTAAATGAAATTTTCTCTTTCAATCTCACTTCTGGCCAAATAGATCACAACATCAAAGAAATAATGAGTATCACCCGTAACCTCTGTAGCCTCATAGACAACAACAAAACCAAACCCTCTCTTCTCATAGATTCCATGATCGCCATGTGGGTTATTATTAACCTACCTCCTCATCTAAAACTCATAGGTGAAATCTTATTGCAAAACTTCAATGGTAATACAAATCCTCCCTCCTTAAAACACCTCTGGGAAGAATTCCAACTCTATTCACAAAAACAAAATCATAAAAACTCTTCAGCTCTTGTCTCCATTCAAGGAAATCCAACAGCCAGCCAACCAAACTTACCTGTTCAACAAAATTCTCATTCTAACCACCCAATCAATTCCTTCAATAGTAATTTCCCTTGTCAAAATCAATTCAAAAAGTTTCCTCGATGTGCTCCTGGATGGCACAATCCCTTAACAAAACATAAAGAGGAAGACTGTTCCTTCCTCAAACCCAAAGGAGCTAAACCAACAGTTGCCTTAAATACTCAAAATAAGCTAAACAAAAGCCAAGCTATTATCCTAGACTCTGGAGCAACTGATTCCATGTTCAATCATATGGCATACTTCACCCAATTCAAAGACTCAACGCGAGCCATCCTTTTAGCGAATGGATCCCAAATAACCGCAAAAGGCATAGGAACTGTCAAGATCAAACTTCCCCATTCCTATCTAGAAATCAGAGAAACCCTTTATTGTCCTGACCTATCCAATTGCCTTCTTAGTATGGGGTCTCTCCTGAAAAATCACTACATTCTTCAACCCCTTAATGGTAACAGCTTTAAAATTACCGACCGATCCAATAGAAAAATTCTTGAAGGAGACTATTCCTCCGGTGCTCTAATTGTCAAACAGTCCCAATCATCCTCCACCAGTTATGTCAACACAACCCCAAACAAATTAGTTATGCTACACCGATCCAGTGGACACCCTTCTTTTGACTACTTTATGAAAATGTATCCCCATCTCAACGTCCAACCATTCTCCTGCTTAACCTGTGATCTCTGCAAAATGACCAAGAAGCCCTTTTCCGGCCATTTTCCTCCTGCCACCGCTAAAGGAGAAACTCTCCACCTTGATCTCTGCGGCCAAATACTTTCTCAGAATAGTTGACTCTTTCTCTCGCTATGTCTGGGTAGTCTTCCTACAACAAAAATCCGAAGCTAAAGAAAAGATCAAGAACTTGATCCTCAAAATTCACCAAACTCCTCTATCAAAAGTCTCTAATGTAGTTTCCGACAATGGTTCTGAATTCAAAAAACAAGACTTACTCACCTTTTTTCAAAAAGAAGGCATCACTCATCTCACTACATCCCCCTACACTCCGGAACAGAATCCAGTGGCCGAAAGAGGAAATCAAACCACCATGAATAAGGCCAGATGCCTTCTCAAAGACTCTACCCTTCCTCTTTCCTACTGGGCTGAAGCATTCAATACAGCTGTGTACCTAGAAAATCTGACCCCAAACAGTTCCATTGATTTTGAAAAACCTTTTTGAAAATGGCACTGTCGGGAACCCTCACTCAAATACCTCCATCCCTTTGGATGCCTTGGTATATACTACAACAACTATATTAATGGAAAGTTTTCAGACAGGGGAGTCAAAGGAGTGTTCCTGGGGTACGGGGAAGGACATTGCAGTTTTAGAATCCTGGACGTGGAGAAAGGTAATGTCATTCTTTCTCACCATGTAAAATTTGACGATGATGTTTTCCCTTATAAAGACCTCGCGTTCCCTAAACAAGAATCTCTTGACCTCTTTTTTCATGACCCCCCTTTTTTTTTGCCATCTGACTCTGCTTCTTTGCTTTCGCTCAAATCACCTGTAACCAATAAAAATCTCCCTCCGATTTCCCTGCTGATTGAACCAGAAGTCATCCCCACAGACATCTCGACCACTCCAATGACCAACTTGCCTAAACACAAGGGTACACCTGGGTCCCCGAAACCACCAATCTCAACCAGAACGAAATCATCAGCGACATTGATCCTCGAAACATCCTAAATGAATCCAGACAAAAAATTCACTCTATCAACTCTGTCAGTACCCTTAACTCAGATCCAAAAAACTATATTCAAGCCTTGCAGAGCCCAGAAAAAGATTTCTGGATTGACACTATTAGAAATGAACTCGACAATATGACCAAACATCAAGTATGGACCCCTTCAAATCATCCACCCAATTTAAAGCCGCTAACTACCACCTGGGTTTTCAAAAAGAAGACCAATGAAAATGGCAATCTCACTAAATTCAAGGCCCGACTCTGTGTTAGAGGCTTCAGTCAAACAGAAGGCATAGACTACGACAAAGTCTTTGCTCCCACCGGAAGACTTGCTTCCCTTCGACTTCTTCTTACCCTTTGTTCTCTGAATAAGTCTGAAGTCCACCAAATGGATGTTCAATGCGCCTTTTTAAATGGAAAACCAAAAGAAGAATTATATATTTTTTATCCTGATGGTCTCCCTCAATCCAGCGAATTCAAGACACTACAACTAAATAAATCCCTCTATGGTTTAAAACAAAGCCCTTGATGCTGGCACTCTGAACTCAGAGGCACCTTGATCAAACTAAATCTACACCCTTCAGAAATAGATCCTTGCCTATTTTACAGTAAAGACAAACTCAAACCCTTCTACTTATATGTTCACGTTGATGATCTCCTTTTTGGAGGTAGGTGGGTATCCGACTTTAAAAATAAAATACAAGAATATTTTGACATGGAAGACCTAAATGTCAGTAAATATGCCCTAGGCATTCGAATCATACAAAAAAGAGAATACACCAGCCTCATTCAAGATAAAATGATCTCCAAGATACTCACCGAATTCCAAATTGAAAAATGTAGAGGAAACTCCTCCCCCCTTCCTTCAAACTATCAAGAACTTAAAAATTCTGACCTGGTCGAAACAACCAAAATCCCTTTCAACTACCGACGAGTCATTGGACTTATTCAATATTTGGTCCAATGCACTCAACCTGACCTTGCCTTCTCTATCTCATTCCTATCCCAATTTTTAGAAAACCCTAAAAGTCGACACTATCAAGCAGTATTCCATGTTCTTAAATATCTATCCTTCACCAAGACCCTAGAGCTTAAACTAGGAATCCAAGGTTTAACTCACTCCCCTGACAAAATTCTATGTTTTACCGATTCTGATTGGGGAGGTGCAAATGAGAAGAGATCCTTCTCTGGGTCTGTTATTTATTTTTTTGGCACCATTGGGTGGAAATCACAGAAACAACGTGTCGTCGCTCTTTCTTCCGCTGAAGCAGAATACAATGCCCTGAGTAGCTGCTGTCAAGATAGTGAATGGCTATGCCAACTCATCTCTGAAATTACGTTCAAGAAAATCACTTCCACCATCTATTCCAACAATCAAAGCTCCATAGCTCTTGCCTCCAATCGCATCTACCATCATGGCACAAGACACATTGACTTCAGACTTCATTTCGTACGATCCCTAATCGAGGATGAGAAAATCATGCTAAAGTATATTCCTACTCAATATATGGTGGCTGATCTACTCACCAAAAACCTTCCCTACCCAAAATCAAAAGGTCATATTGAAATCATCTTTGGAGGTCAACACAAGTTGCAAGGTATGGAGGAGTGAAAGAATTACCTATAATTTACCCAATTATGGAACTCTCTTTTACCTTACTTTTCTGAGAGTACTACTTTAAGACTAGTATTGTCTAGCTATTTTTTTTGTTACTACCCCATTGTTTCCGTACCCCATCAAACAGATGGGGTCCCCTTTTTTGTTATTTAAACTAGTCTTCATCTCTTGTTCCATTGTTCCCCATCTAGTTCTTTCTGTTCCTCTCTCTTTTGTCCAGGTTCGCTGCGACTCCCCTGTCCCTGATACTCTGTTGGCTTAAAGACTTACATCTTGTTGCCCATCTTAGCTCCTTTTACAAAAACCTGAAACATCTAATGTATGATCAGTGTACTTGAGGGACTAATGAAATAATTTCCTAGAAGGATGACTACATGAAAGAATTTTACAATTAATTAATTAATTTTTCAAGAAACTCGCAACATCAAATCTTAAATCACCTACCTAAATTGAAATACCTGTGAGAATGGTTTCAATAACCCTCTGAAAAAGAATATTATTGACATATTCCGACCACTGATATTTTATTTAAAAACAAACAAACAAAAACCTCAAAAGAGAAATAGAAACAAAGAAAAAAAGTGGGCCAATTCCAGTTTCGGATTCACATCTTTTTAAAAAGAGTTATTCACCAATAATAATCCTGTAGGAAAATATTCCAACGCTTATATATCTCGCAGGAATACATCCTCTATTTCCTGTCTTAGAAAATCAGTCCTAGATTACGCTACTTTCTCAGATTGCATTTCTTTCCGTTTTCAGACTACGTTAATAAAGACCTACCCCATCAGTTATTAGGGGGACACAAACTACCCTATTTTGTCTGCTCATTCTGATAAGCGTTTTTTGCTGATGCACAGATTTCCAAAATAGGGCGACACAATCTATACTTTTCATCAGCTTGATTGGCAGAGGTCGTGAGCAAGAAAATTGCAAAAAGACCTCCCAAAAAAGCCTGCTCGCAGAACAGCTGATGGATCTGATGATACTCATACTATTAACGATTTTCTATTTTCTAAGCTTTTTTTTCTTTCAAATTTTTACTCTTTGTTTTTGTTTTACCCCAAACTTTTTTTTTCCAATTCGCTCAGTTATCTGGATCCCTGCTTTGATTTTAATTTGGATTCGACCTCTTTACTTCAACCCTAAGATGCTTTTTTGACGAAATCAACTCTTTTGTTTCCACGAGTTGCCTTCATCCGTCACTTTTTTTTTAAAAAATAATTCTTCTGATTCAACTGGTTGAATCTGGCTCGAATATTTCTACCGCCTTATGACAACTGCGCAAAACACTTCCAAAATCGATTTCGAACTTTTTAGAGGGCTAATATAAACTCTTTGTTTATTAAATCGATTTGTTTTTTTTTTGAAAATAATCCGATTGGGGAGTTTTGAATCAATAATTTGTGATAATAATTCATCTGACATTGGTGTCATTAAACAAAAGTAAGTAAGGTTATGTTTTATGATTCAACAGATCGTTGAAATGATTTTCTAATTATTTGCTGCAACTGGTTTAAGACCAGCTTTTGTTAATTGACATTGGCTTTCTGGTTGAAATTGTGTATCTTATTTTTATGTTGAATAAGATCAACGATTGTGGTATTATATTTAGTTACTAGGTATGTCATTCCGGTTCTCTTGTTTTTGTTTTAATGGTTGAATTACTAGCTTGACAGGTATTTGAGATATTGGGAATGATTGCAGAATGCCCAAGACATCCACTCGTAAAAAAGCAATCAATAATTTAATTACAATGTGAATGTTTGAGGAATTGGTGCAAATTCCTTCATTTGTAGGGGACTCAAATCTATTCAAATCGCTTGGTGTATTGGAAGAGCTGTTGGACAACGCAAGCTTAACCTTTCCTGAACCTGTGCAATTTGTCCCAACTTTGGATATGATTGAAATTTATCAACATACAATTTTGCACATTTTAGGCTCATGATACTTGGCGCGATTTCCGAAAATTTTTAAAATGAACAGCTTCAACATCAATATGCTATTTGATATGTTATCAAAAGAATTAAAACAAGCTGTTAGAATGACACAAGAAGGGTTTTGATTAATCTACCAAAAAATCATGCATCATGAAGTATTCAAAAATGATGGCCACTGTAAAAAAATTCCTATTTCACATCAACTAGTGCTGACCCTGGAATGATTAGGTTCAAATGGAAATGGAGCGTCTGTAGGGAGGTTTTCTAGATCATTTGGTATTAGTGAAGGATCTGTGGTGAATTATTCAAGAAGGGTCATAAAGGCAATCAATGCACTTGAGCAAGAATACATCCAATGGCCAGATGGGGCCTTCCAAGAAGAAATATCTCAAGTTATGCAATCTGAAGGCTTTGAAGGATGTGTTGGCTTTATCAATGGCACAATGTTCCCATTGTATCAAAAGCCTGGGTTTGATGGTGAAATTCATTTCAATTGGAAGAAAACTTACTCATTAAATGCACAGATTGTGTGTGATTGTGATAAGCTCATCATTTGTTTCATGTCAGGCTGGCCTTGCTCTTGTGCCAATTCTAGTCTCTATAAGGAAATGGGCCTTCATGTAAATCATGAAAAATTTCCAATCAATGTAAGTTAATGATTTATTTTTATTTTTCTAATTTATGATTTTTTATAATCAATTGGATTTGATCTGAACATATAGGGCAAATATAGGGCAATATCTGATTGGTGACTCAGCATACCCTTTGAACAATAATCTAATCCCACCTTTCAAGGCACCCCAATAAACTTGTAATATTAATAAGGATTTCAATTACTGTCTTGCACAATCTCAAGTTTGCAATGAACACACCATTGGTATACTCAAAGGCAGGTGGGCTTCATTAAGGTGAATGCAACTTCAACTCAATGAGATAGCTCATAAACAATATCATAATCAATGCATTACAGCATGTTGTGTAAAACACAACATGCTTATGCAAGTTAAGGACTCATGGGAAGATTTAGCTCTGCAAGAACAAAAACCAAGGCCAGATGGACTCATCCCTGAATAATTAGATTCAGTGCAAGAATTTTGCAATTTAATTTGTGACTGATGTGTGCGGCATAATCATAAAATTCATGTTTTACCTATAAGGGACTTGTATTAAGTTTACTACATTATTAATCTTCTTTAACATGTTTAATTTGTAAACTTTTGATTCATTATTCATTTTTTTTGGGATAAACCATAAAGCCTGCTCCTGTGATAGTTGAAGACATTTGACAAACTCAATCACTGATAAATAAAAACACTAATAAGCCTTTTTTTGTGTTTCTATAAAGCTACCTTGCAAAACAGAGTCACCTTTTGAAAATAACTTTAAAAACTCTTTCTATTTCTTCAGCACTTTCCCCCTTTGGCACCAGCTGTGTCAATGCTGTGATATATGCTGTATTTTTAAGCTGTCTGTTTTTCATGACTCAACTGTTTCTCCCTCATTGCAACATCCCTCTCTTTCATATTCAACTTACAATTTTTCCAATTCTTTTCAAGCTCTGTGCTTGCCATTGATGCCTTTTGGATCTCCACTTTCAAACATCTTTCCTCAATCTCTAATTTGATCAACTCACTTTCTTGTGAAACCTTTTCTTTGTGACATTCTACCTTCTCATTAAACTCTTACAAACATATGTCATTATTTTTTTCAATTTTTCTGCCTTTCTTCTTGCTCCCTTGTAAACTGTTACTGCCTCTCATCACGTTCAAGTATTAATTTGCTCTGCTTTTCATCCTGCTCTTGATTGTATTTAAACTGTCTGGCTAATTGCAAATCTTTGGTCATTAATGATTGCTCCAGGGTGCCCAGAACCCCTTTATCTTGCTTTTTCAATGTTTTAACAGGAAGGCTACTTTTAGGTCCAATAATCCAGGATTTCACATTACTTGATGGGAAGTTGAATTTTGAATTGGGTTGTATTAATACTACTTCTGAATTGGAGGAGTCTGCTTCAACCTGAACTTGTTGCATCTTGGGACCCTTTTCATCACCTGTCAATAAATCTTCCTTATTACTATCAACCATACTTCCACTTTTTTCATCCCACTTACTGGAGCTTGGTTCTTTATCTTTGTATTCAATTTGTTTACTAATGTCACTAACATTGGTGGCTTGCACATTTGAGTTTTTGCCAAATATGGAATCCATTCGCTTGTAACAAGGACATTGTAAGTCCAGTTCCTCTTCTAAAGTTAGTCCATTGTTGTGGCTTGTACCAGCACCTGTGGAGTGTGCATATCTTGAAGCAATAACATATTTGCGCTTATAGGTCTGCCAACATTGTTGCAATTTCCAACAATCTAAGTGTAGTGTTCCCTTTGTATGATGTAAATTCAAGTATTTGGCAAACTGTTCAAATGATTGAATATGTGTGTGTTTTTACTTTGTCCTGTGTGACTTTTTACTATCACCAAACAAATATACCAATTTTAATTTGGTATAATTTTTAATTATCATTTGAGTGAAAGAATCACAATTATAGTTTCCTTCCTCTTCTAAGTAGTTGCAAATATGTTCAAAATCTAAATCAGTGAAAGGTGGGTTCTTCTCACTCTGAGATGTTTTGTTGGATTTGTATTTCTTCTTTGCAATTATATCAACTGGAATCACTTTGGAAATCTTCCTTTTTCTTGTTCCTTGACTATTATTGCAAATTGTTACTACATCAAGTTGGCCTGAGCTATTGTCTTGAGTGGTGGTGTTTTCAGATGTATTGAAAGAATCATGTGATAATGGGATGTATGAGCTGTTTTTTTGGGAAACTGAGATTTCTTTACTTGGAGGTGATGGGTTGGTACCAATTTCTGTTGTGTCTGCATCTTGCCAATTAAAATAAGTATGCCTGGCTTCCATTGTGCCTAATGGAGCCATTTAGTTATATGTCTGGCTAGTAGAATGTATATGGCTGGATGGGATATGTTGATTTATGGGGGTTAATATATACAGTATGTTTAATGTCAAAGTTTTAGTTGTATTAGTAATAATATTTTGGTTGGAATGGCCCAACCCAGGATAGTAGAGTGAATAATCAAAGGGGTAAAACATTTCCCCATAAGATGACCAAAAATAAAAAAATTTGTTATTGCAACAATTTTCCATGCTCACATGAATGCTTTTTATGTGCAAAATACAATGAGTAAAATTTTTACTCATCTTAATTTTTACCCATCTTAGTGAATGAGTAAAATAAATTTATATGTAAAATCAGTGACATGTGAAAAATAAATGGTAAAACATCTATAAATAAAAGTACTTTATCTGATTGAAAAATTATAAGCAGAGTTACCAAAAGCTTAAAATGGATTCTGGTCACTCTGATAATGATCTTGTGAAATTTATTTTGGAAATCTGTGAATCAGCAAAAAACGCCTATCAGCATGAGAAGACAAAATAGGGTAGTTTGTGTCCCCCTATTGCACCGTTCCATGTTTTCTGTCATCTCACCTGTCCCTGATTAACTTATAGGCTGAGACATAATTTTCTTTCTTTTGAAGGTTAATTTTTACTTGTTAATTCATACTCTGTAATTCCCTCTTGACATTAATACATCATCTTGTTTTTTTCTTTTCATTATTGCACCATTCCAGGTTTGCTGTTGTCTCTCCTGTCCATGAATGACTTATAGGCTAAGACATAATTGTCTTGCTCTGGAAGGTTTGCTTTTGTCTCTCCTGTCCCTGATTAACTTATAGGCTAAGACATAATTGTCTTGCTCTTGGAGCCCCTTGTTGTTTTCCTTTATCCTGCTATCTGGATTCATTCTCCTCAAGAAATATAATAGGAAACAGAAATCATTTCATCATTTATAAGAAAATCCTACAATGTTTAAGTTGAAGATGGTTTACTCACTTACTCTCTAATAAGTGGTAATGTCATTTTTCAGTCAAATTATAGCAAGGTTTCCCTTTATTAAATTTATGTTCCTAATTTGAAAAAAAAATCTTACCAGTTCTGGGAAGGTATGAAAGTTATTTTTCAAAGTGACAAGAGTTGAATAAATATATTGTGTTTAAATTAAAATAGTATTGTATAACTAAGGGGAAATATTATGAGTAACAAAATAATAATCTAATAGTAATTGATAATTTACCTCAAATAATCAGATATAATACTAAAGCTTCAGGCTTTTATTACAGAATATAAAAACTTTCCAAGTTCTCTAAGATTGAAAATAATACGATCAATTTTGACTGTTATCTTATGATTGACACAATAATTAATTATCTTTTGATCTACTTTAAAAACTCCTCCTAAATATCAAACCTAATACTAACATAATATAATCTAGTAGTTTTCTATCTTAAATGATAATTATCAGATCAGGTAAATGAGTAATATGTACTAATAAATTTTTTATAGCTTTTTTTTTCTAATAATAATTTTTGAGTAAAGACACTTTATGCTTTCATACAAAAATGAAAAAAATAAAGGGTTCAAAATTTGTGAAAATTAAAAAGAGAATGAGATGTGATAAAATTAACAGAACAATTTGAGTAAAAATAATGAATTTCTCTTGTTGAAAATCAAAAATGATTATCTTTCTTATTAAATTATTCAGATCATTGCAGATCATTATTATGTAATGATCTGCAATTTTCCAACACTCCTTCTTGATCCTTGAAGTTTACTGTACTTCTGAATAAACCTATTTCAATTTATTTACAGTTGGGGGTTTTGTTCTTAAATCAGCTATCATTTGATTTGTTACAAATTCAATTAAATCTAACAGTTTTATATTTGAAAAATATCTTAAATATTGATATGTAATTTCTATGTGGTTTGTGTTTTTATTCAGGATTGTTTTTCTTTTTGATATTGTTATTAATACAGAATTGTCATGAAAATAGTTAGTTTTCTCATTTGAATACCCAAATAAATTGTTGAAAGCATTCATACAAATGTAATTGTTTAGCACATTAATTAATCAATACATATTCTGCTTCAGTAGTAGACCAAGATGTAACTTATTGATTCTTACTCAACCCACTGATTAGATTACTATGTAAAGTAACCAAATTGCCTGACATTTATTTCCCATAATTGTAAGGTTTGACTATGAAACAATAAGTAAAAATTACTAATATTTTACTTATTGTACTATGAATGTCCTTATAAATAAAATAAATGAGATAAGAATAATTATAATAATAAAGAATTATTATAATTATGGTGTAAAAATAATTATATTATTGATTAAATATAATAATATAGCTTATATTATGAAAAAATAATATAATAAATAAATATATTAATATATTTAAAAGCACTTTATTATTGTTACCAAAAAATAATAAAGGCATAAAAAATTGTTTTTTATTAATAAAAAACAATTGATAACAATAATATTACTAATATCAAAGTTATGAATTAATATAAATAATATTTATATTAATTATAGAATTATTTAGAGTAATAATAGAGAGAAAATTATCATAATAAGAAGAAATAACCTACATTTAATACTTAATATGATAATTTTGAATAGTTTTATGCCAAAAAATGTAAATACAACCTTTTCAAATTGTATTTACAATAAATTTTAAGAGAAATTACAAATATTCTTAATTTTACATGGAATTGAGGTTTTTAAGAGAATTTTAAACAAAACAGTTAAATAAATATAATAATAACATAAAAGATGATGATTATAATAAGATTATCTTTGGTCTTTACTAATATAAGAGCTTTATATATAAAGAATAAAGAGATTACCTTTTGATTTAAATATTTTAGTGTTTTGCAAGTGTCTGAGGGGAAAACAGAGTAAAAAGAGCTTTATTTATAGTAAATACCTCCCTCTTAGAGTCCAGTAGACTTCTAGTTAGTGTGTACTGATGATTTCTACTATAATTGATCAATATTTTAAGTTTTGGTGATGATTGCATTATGATCAAACCATCTTACCTCATAATTATGCCATTATTTAGAGTTATCACTATAACTCTAAGTTTGATGACATCATGAGCTTTGAAAAAGCCCAAACCTTTTGGATTTTATTAGTATTAATCATATTATAATAGTATTCACCAGTTATATAACTTATATGACTTTTAAACTTAAAATAAGATTACAGTGAGTGATCTTAAATGATCAAATTTAAGCTTAAGCTTTGACCATTGATAACTTTCAAGTTATACACGCTAAAGCTATTCTAAGAGTTGATTCTGATAGCCTGGCATGTCCTCATTACACTTCCAAGAGAATTTCATTACTTCATTAAAACCCTATTTCTGATGATTTTTCTTGTAACTCATCTTTTCTGTTGAAATTTAATATTTTAAACTTCAAACCATGATTTTAAGGGGTTATACCTTGAATATTATAGTAAAAAAATACGTCATTATTCACAAATGAGCTAGTAGAATCTGACTATCTACCTTTTTTTAAGGTTGGAACACTTTCACAACAAGGTGGTCAACAGCTCTATTGATTTTAATCAATAATCCATTACAGGTTTTAACCTTGTTTATAGCTTGCAAAATAAAGTTCATTCCTCTTTTCCTACAGCAATCACGTGGTGACCTTTTCTTTTGGTTTATCACTCTATCATGTATATTTCAAAAGATATTGACTAAAAGCCTTGAATATATGTGTTGACCAAAAAAGTGCATATATTCAGCTTAACTCCTTAAGTATTGACTTTGGAGATTAGCTCCTTAATTGTTTTATGTGTATAGGCCTATGGGGAATCCAATGTTACAATTTATTTCACATGTTGTTTCATTGGAATTTTAAATAATTAAGGATTCATGTTTTTTACAAGGTGTTACTACTTATAACTCTTTGAATATTGACTTTACAGATATGCCATAAAAATGGTATATGTGTATTTTACCATGAGGAATCCAATGGTGTAATATATCTCACATGTTTATTCATTGGACTTTAAGTTAAACCAAGCTTTATGCCTATTTATGGCAGTTTTGTAGTTTTAAGGTAATTATTTTCAAGGTATAATTATTTTAAATATTTCTTGTGACCTTTTTGGGTATGTGGTCATATCTCAAAGATTCCCATTCCCTCCTACCAAAAAAGATTGTGCCACAATCTGATATGTGTAATTAGGGTATCATCCACTGTCCTACCTCTTCAATAGACTTTGTTAGTCTTGAAGCTCAATAATGCTTGATTTTTCTATTCTTTAGGTTTTCTTTCATGTCTGAACCTTCTTAGTAGTTTTTCAGAATTTCTTATATATTTGTCAAGTAGCCATTGATCTTCTTGAGTTGAGTTTCTATACCTTATAAGGTATTTTCTTTCTTTGTTGTTTCATGTCCTTCTTTCTTTAAGGACTTTCACAATTTTCTTCTCCTCTCCTTCTTCCAAGGGGGGAATTTCAAGTGGGGGTTTATTTCTTAGTGGAAATAGTTCCTTATCACTTGAGCTGTAAGGTTTATCAGACTTACAGGGAAAGTTGGGTGTTTGTTCATTAATTCACCTGTGAGTTGCAATTGCACAGCATTGGGTCCATTAAGTGCTTTTATCAAAAAGGTCCTGCAAAGGAATCTTTCAATTTATTTTGACCTTTTATGTTATTAAAATTAAGGTTGATACTAGGACCAAGTCTCCTATTTTGAAGTAAGGTGGTTTCTGACTTTTATCCCATATTTCTTTTGCATATTTGAAAGAATCTTGCATACATCTGTTTTCATGGTGTCTTGCTTTGTCAAGCATTATCTTAAAACTTCTTGCTGTTGGATGTATATCCACTAAGTCCTTTTTGAGGGTATCATAAGGAAGTCTTGGATTCCAACCTTTTTCTAGCATTGCTGTTGTTTTTCCAGTAGAAGAATGGATTGATGTTTTATATGCCAGCTCAAGGGCTGGTATTAGTGTACACCAATCATGGGTAAAACCATCAGAATCTTTGAATTCTAGTCCATAAGCACAGAATCTTCTGATCATGTCCTCCAAGGTTTGTATCATTCTTTCTGCTATACCATCAGTTTGAGGATGGTAAGCTGTTGAGAATGATAACTTTGTCCCAAACAAGTTATGGAGATTTGTCCATAATGCTGAAGTGAATTTTGGGTCTCTGTCACTTATGATATTTTGGAATAAGCCTGTGTGGCTAATGACTTTATTCCATATCATTATGGCTGTGTCCATAGTTGTGTCATCTTTGTGACATGGTAGGAACATGGGATTTTTGCTATACCTGTCAACTAACGCTAGGCATGCATTATAACTTCTGTCTCCTCCTGGAGGTAATGCTGTTACCCAATCCATATGAACTATTTCCCAAGGGGATTTTGGTTCTTGGATTTGGATCATCATTCCAAATTTCTTTCCTGTGGCTCTGTTGGCTTTTTGACATCTGTCACAGGTTTGGCAGTATTCTGCAACATCTTTCTTCCAATTTGGCCACCAAGAGCAGGTTTTTACTCTTTCTAGTGTTCTATCTTCTGAGAGATGTCCAGCTGAAACACTATCATGACACTCATGTAAAATAGTGTTCATCAGGGTTCTATCTGTTAAGGCCTTAACACATGTGTGTTTTGTTCTATGGTAAAGGATTCCATCAAGGAGGTGGAATCTTCCTTCATCATATGCCTTTTTCCATGTTTCATCTAATTTTGATGAAAGTGATGGATCTTTGCAGTCTTTCATTATAAGTTGGCTTAAGATATGGCAATTATTTTCTCTCTTATAGCTTTCTTTAACTTGTTTAAAGAATTCTGTGCCAATGTCTGTAACACATATTCCTTCTATATGGTGCTCTTCCTGTGGTACCCATGCTGGATTGTCAGGGGTATTTGCTAGAGCCCATCTGCTAAGAACATCTGCATTTTTATGAATATTACCAGATTTATGAACAATATTCATATTTCCTCTATATTCTTGGATAGCAATTTGCCATCTCAGCATATGTCTATTTGGAGTTTTCATATTTAATAGAGATTTTACATCACATCAAATACTGTTCCATCCAGGTAATAATATAATTTTCTAAAGCCCACACTAAGCAGAGGCATTCCATTTGGCTTGCTCCATATCTTGCCTCTGTTGACTTTATCTGTCTTGAAATAAGACAAATTGGTCCTTCCACTGGTTTATCATTGATAATTTGTGTCTGGTGTAGTGCAGCAACTAGTCCTTCTCTACAAGCATCAGTGGAAAGTTTAAAGGGTAGTTTCCAATCTGACATTAGAAGAAATGGGGCATTTGTTAAGGAATTTTTCAATTCTTCATATGCCTTGACTCTTTCTTCTGTCATTTCATAGACTGTTTGATGGTCACATAGTTTATACAAGGATTTGGCAATTTTTGCAAAGTCCTTTATATGCTGTCTATAGTAACCAGCAAATCCTAGAAATGATTGCATTTCTTTTTTGGTTTTAGGCATTGGCTTAAGTAGTACTGCTGCTACTTTATTCTTTTCTATGCCTAGAATAAGTCCAGATACAACATGTCCTAGTGCTTTTAGTTTACTATATGCGAAATGACACTTTTTCAAGGAAATTTTCATATTCACTTGCACTATTTTTTGTAATACCCTTTCTAGTCTTGTAAGGTGATTTTCCCAAGTTTCTGAGCACACTATGATATCATCAATATAGATAATTAACCATCCTTCTGATAATTCTTCAGGAAATATGGTATTAATCATCCTTTGATGATGGGAAGGTGCATTCTTTATACCAAATGGCATTCTTAAGTATTCAAAAATCCCACAGTGGACTATTATCCTTAGTAGTTTCTTGGCATTGTCTGTTAAGACATTTTGATGAAAACCCTCTAAAGAATCCATGGCTGCAATGAACTTAGCCTGTGACAATTGTGTCAATGTCTCATGGATTCTGGGTATTGGATATCTGTCTGGAATGGTATAGGTGCCCAGGGCTCTGAAGTCTCCTACCATTATTGATTTTCCATTATGCCAAGCTATAATGACAGGTGTAATGACCTCTACCTGTTCATTATGTCCTACTTTTCTTAATACTCCAAGGTCCATTAATTCTTTAATGTGTACCTCCAAGGCTTCTCTAGCCCTTGGACTATCTGGGTAAGCAGGTCTACTCAGTAAAGGTGGGTAAGGTTTTTTCACATTAAAACTTATATCCACCTCATGCCCAATTATGGCACCTAGTGACTCTTTGTCAGTTTCAAAGGCATTTTTGTACTTAATAAGAGATCAATCAATTTTTCTTTCATTTTTTCTGTTAATTCTTGATTGAATTCTGCCTCTTTGAGTTGTTCAGATATGAAAAGTTCCTTTTCTGGAATTTTCTCTTCATTCTTAATAACTTTAATTTGTTTTTTGTTATTTAAGAAGCCAAACCTTTGTCTTTTGTTATCCCCTATGGTAAAATATCTATCTTTTTGGTTAGAGATATCTATACCATAAATTGATAAGTAGTCATTTCCAAGTATGAAGTGATTACTAGTACAGTTGTCTATTACTACAAACTCTACTTTAATTCTGGCACATTGTAAGGGGTGAGTAAAAATGAGTGTTAAATCAATTATTCCAAGGGGCTTCATGCTCTCACTTGCACTACTAAATTTGACACCTTGTATCGGCATAAGTTTTTCTTGCCAATCTGGAACAATGGTTTTTAAATAACTTTTACCAACACAGGTACAGTATGCTCCTGTATCCAAGTTCACTTTTGCCTCTTGGTTATCAACCATAACAATACTTATACTTGATTTTCCAGCTGTATATCCCATTCCTTTTTCAGGTTTGGCTCTATACATTTTGGCATCTTGTACATTTGTCAGGCATGTGTCAGATGTTTCAACTTGTAGTAAGTTTGAGTTAACATCTAATACTTCATAAATTATAAAAATATTATTAATTTGTGCATTAATTATATTAATTTCATCACTTTCAGCAGTTTCTGACTGTTCTGTCTCTTTTTCAGAGTCAGATTCCTCCTCTTTGTCATTGTAGTTTTCTGTTTCCACAATTTGATTAATTTTTGCCTTTTTGAGGAAGTTATTGGCTAAGTGTCCAATACCTCCACATTGATGGCATTTTCTTTGCTCATTATTGTTGGATGTATTGGGCTTGAAAGCTTCTTTTGATTTGTCTCTTTTGATAAATGGCTTATTTAGACTTTTAATATCCAATTTCTTCCAAGTTCTGCCAGTTTTTGCTCTTTTCACTATGTCTTCTAGTGCATTGATATACTCTTCTGTAGAGCATGGTTCTATAAAACTGCTTCTTAGGGCATGCTCTAGCTCTCCTCCACATTTCTTAAGTATTTTCATGTGCACCATCTTTTGCGACATTTCTGGGTACAGTGCATTTAGTCTTTCAACTTGTTTTAAGAACCAAGTTGAAGGTTTGTCCTTGTCTGGGTCAAAGAAAGAATTTTCAAATACGTTCTCTATCTTGTACCTCCAGGAATCATTAGCCCACTTGGTGATTATTTCTTGTTTCCACCAAGACCAGGTGTTTTTGCCATTTGTTCGTCTTATGCCATAATACCATCTTTTTGAAGATTTTTCAAGCAATGAATGTAATCTTGCAGTAATTAATTCATCTGGTATGGCATAATCTTCTTTTAGCATGTCAATTGTCTTGATAAATGACATCTGACTATATTCAGCTTCTCCTGTGACTGTTGGCCATTCTTTTAATTGAGGTGCTTCCTTCATTAGGACTTGATTATTGTCTTGGTGACTTAAGTCTGTTATGAATTGATTTGTTAATTCCTCTTTTGGCTTAACAGGGCTTCTTATGTGAGAAAATGGGGTTGATAACTTCGGCATATTTGAGTCAGCCTCATTAATTTCATCCAGTTATTCAGTGATAAGCCTTATTTCACTTTGAATGTCATCTTTCAGATTCATTCTTGCTTCATCACTTTTTTCCACATGGTCCAAAAGTAATTTTTGGTGTGATGAAGTTTTTTTCTTCAAATATTTCTACAGAAATACTTAGTTTGTTTAATTTTCCTGTAAGATTGTCAATACTCACATCATAATTGATTGTCAAAGTTTTATCTTTTATATCTTTTATTTATTTATACAATTCTTGTTGTCCTTGTATTAATTTTTGAGTTTTATCAATTAAAATATTTGGTTTATTATTTTCAACAATAAACGTAATGTTGTCAATTTCTTTTTTATTTTGTACACCAATTTTTGTTAAAGAATATAAGTTATTGTTTATTTCTTGTAATGATAATAAACTGTTTTTAATTTCTTTTAGAGGTAATATACTATTTTTAATTTCAGTCAAAGTATTTACAAAATCTTTGGACAAGGTTATTTCTTTGGGAAATGAGGTTGTCTCATTCTTTGTTCTTCCTTGTCCTTGAATTCCATCAAGGTTCTGGTCATGTTGAAAACATTGTCCATGGAATCCCGTAGCTTGTGGAATATGGTTTTCTCCAATTCTTTTTCTTGTTCTTCTTCCCTTCTTTGGGAAGTGGGTTGATTTGGGGCTTGCTGGTAGAAGCTACTGGGGCTTCTTCCTTGGTTGCCTCCTTCTTTTTGGCATGGTACTCCTTGATCTTTTTGATTTGAGGTTTGGATGATAGTGGATTCCATCCATTGGAGTATCTCACTATTTCCTCCTCTTTGAGGAACCTTTTGAGGATGTGCCAGGATTTCATCACTCCTTGGTGTATTTGAGGAAACATGTCCCAGTCCTTGTCTTTCTACACTGTGTAGTACTGTTTGTACTGGCTCATGTAAATGTCTATTTGATCTCTCTGAATGTGATTTGTACCTGTTTGAGTTACTCATATTCAGTTCTAACTCTTGTTCAGATATCATGGGCATTTCTGGGACTTTCCTTTGGGATACGGCACTTCCTTGTGTGGATTCTGTTCCACTGGGGATATTGCCCTTCCCTTTCCCTTTTGAGGAATCAATTCTACCTCTGAGTCCAGCTCCATCTGATTGGATGGAGTATTGTGAGCCTCTTCTGGTAGTCATGTTTTAAGAAATAAGAAATAAGAGGATTTCAGAACAGAAATTCTTCTTATGGCAATTTATAAATGAGGTACTCACCTTCAGAGTCCTGGAAAGTCCAATTTCTTAGCTTTCTTTTTCTTAGTAATTATTGGTGTTGGAGAACTTGGACAAGTTTCTTCCACCAATCTTTCAACAGTGCTTCAGTTGTCCTCTGTTGGATTGTCTTCAAACACTAAAAAAGACAAATAAATATAAGTATCTTATATAAGAAGTGTTATTTTTGGTAAGATATGGCAATTTTCCATGTAAAAATTGCTTTTATATCTCAAAAAATGAAAATAAATAAAGAAATGAAATTAAAATGAATAAAATTAACTTTTTTTATTGTTTTTTATTATTTTTTGTATTATTTTTCATGTTTTTTATTTTGAAAGAATAAAATAAAAAATGAATATGATTCTTTTTATAAAATTATTTTTAATTTATAAAATATCTTTTTTAATTACTAGAGTCACTCAAAGAAAGTTCTTGCAAGTCTAAGGATGTGAAAAACCACGTGTAAGACAGTACAATTGCTTTCCAAATGCCTCAATAGTATTAAAAATTGTTATATAGTTTTATGATTATAATTGTAATTTATTATTGAATAAACCCAATTAGAATATTTTTAAAGGTCTTTTAGAGTAAATATCACGGCCAGGCCCCCAAATGTAAGGTTTGACTATGAAACAATAGGTATAAATTACTAATATTTTACTTATTGTACTATGAATGTCTTTATAAATCAAATAAATAAGATGAAAAAAATTATAAAAATAAAGAATTATTATACTTATGGCATAAAAATAACTATATTATTGATTAAATATAATAATATAATTTATATTATGGAAAAATAATATAATAAATAAATATATTAATATAAGATAATTAATATGTTTAAAAGCACTTTATTATTGTTACCAACAAATAATAAAGGCATAAAAAACTGTTTTTTATTAATAAAAAACAATTTATAACAATAATATTACTAATATCAAAGTTATGAATTGATATAAATAGTATTTATATTAATTATAGAATTATTTAGAGTAATGATAGAGAGAAAATTATTATAATAAGAAGAAATAACCTACTTTTATTACTTAATATAATAATTTTGAATATTTTTACGCCAAAGAATGTAAATACAACCTTTTTAAATTGTATTTAAAATAAATTTTCAGAGAAATTACAAATATTCTTCATTTTACATGGAATTTAGGTTTTTAAGAGAATTTTCAACAAAACAGTTAAGTAAATATAATAATCACATCAAAGATGATGATTATAATAAAACTATCTTTGGTCATTAATAATATAAGAGTTTTATATGGTCACAGGGGCTCTTCGAAGTGAAGAGGGCCTGGCACTCAGTAAACTGGAACTCACTTATGGAGGGCTCAAAGATGAGATAAGATGAGATACACTTAAGAGTGTTAAAGAGAAATTGCTAAAGAATGAATATAAGAAAAAGCAGCAACAAAAGATAAGAGTAAAAGAATAGAAGAGCCAGCCACAAACAAGTCCAAGTCCACTGTTTCAACCTGTCAGAATGGAAAGAGGAGGGTTAATAAGGATATGGCCACCCAACTCATACTGTACAGGCGAAGAGAAAAATGCAAAGACTAACTTAAGATTAAATAACTATAATACCCAAAATAAGGATAAGAATAATTATAAAATAATAAATAAACTAAATTAATTAACTGGGGAAAAGTCCCCAAGGGGGAGAAAGAGGGGCTGGTATATGTGAGAATCACCAGCCCTGCTCCAGAGGAAGAATTTTCATGAGAATAATTGATGATTGAATTGAGCCTGGCCAATACAGGTCCTGTACAGCTGTACAGAACCTGTACAAGAGGTGTGGTGTATTTGAGTGATCATACAGTTCCATATTGGTGTATTGAAACTGTATTGGGTGAATCCAGCCTGTACAGGTATTGACAGGCTGTAGTGAGGTACCAAGCTGTATGCATGTCCAGAATGAAGATTGCTGAAGTTAAATGCTGATACAAATTCTGGATCTGCTGATTTGGGGTGTTTGAGTGGGTGTATGAATGAATACCCTTACCCCTGATGAGTGGTTGTTACAGTATCCCCCTCTGGAAACTGGTGGGCTCCTGAACACCATAATAACCTGCCATTGTTGAGTGGCATTTCACTACCCCACACAATTCTTTGAAAAGTTTTTCTTTTGACCATTATCTCGAAATCCTTCTCCATCTCTTCTCTGTCAATTAAAATTTATTTCCCCCTTCTTTAACTTTGATTAAATACCCCACTTCGAACTGTTCTTCTGATTTCAACAACTGACGTCCTTGGGGCTTGGCCTTGGGTTGTATCCCAAAATGATGGCCACTGAGCTCTTGTGCTCAAAAAATGGTGCCAGATGAGTATATGAAGTGTACTCATCTGGCCAGCCCAATCAAGGAAAATGATGGTGACAAGAATTCAGGGGTCTTGTCCCCAATGGCCTTCAAAACGCCTCAACCAGCCCTTTATAGTGAATTTGGGCTGGTGCCTTCTCTATGGAGGATCTTGAGGATCCTTGAATTTATGGCCATTTTGGCCTCTTTTGGATCCTTGGTGTCTTTGGGGTGAAATGTGGTTCATGGCCTTTTCTTGGGTCCTTGGTGTTTTTGAGGTGATTTTGGGTCATGACCATTTTTGGCCAAATTGTGGTTGTTGGGAATTTTCTGGCCTTTTTGGCCTTTTTGAGTCTTTGGGGTCCTATGGTCCATGGGGGTTATTGGAATCCCCCAGGACCAAAATGGACCCCTTGGGCCCAAATTTGCTGGTGACCCAAGGGGGTCATGGGACCTAAAATGGCCCAAAATCACAAATATCACCTTTATGGCCTGGACCCATTGGTGGGGTCCAGGACCACCAAAGCTTGGCCTCCCCCAAACTTGCAGGGGAGGCCCCCCATGCTGACTCCAGCCCCCAAAGGGGGCTTGGACCTTGAGTTTGAGAGGTTTTGAGGGGGGCCATGAATGACTTGTGGCCCAATTCCCTTGAGGTCGAAACTTTTTGATTTGACGTGGACTTGACGATTTGGGTGGAGTGAAATCCAGTGTCTTGTTCCTGTTTACGGTTGGTTTGACTCCTATTCATGCTCTTATAATAACTAATAGATGAGATAAGATAAAATGATTAAAATAATAAAAGAACCTCCCAATACGTGATTTGGGGAGGGGATGCTGCTGCTTTAAAGAAATAAAAACAAATTATACGAGTAAAGAAAGAAAGAAAAATAATAAGAGAAAATGAGAGTAAAGAAAAAAATAAAGAAAAATCCTGATGGTTGGTCCTTCTTGTGGTGAGTTGCTTGATTCTGGCCAAGAAGTGTCTGAAAAATGAAAACCAAGCATTTGATGCTCACAGAGTGGCCAAGGTGATGTTTTACAAGAAGTAGAACCCTCAGGGATGCATACCAGGAGATGGAACTTACTTTCATAACTTCCACTCCCCACCAAGCACCATAAGACTGAAATAAATTGCCATAAATGCCTTCTGAAATGAATTGCCATAAATGACTACTGAAATGAATTGCCGTAAATGACTTGAAGTAGTGAATGTCTTGAATTATGATGATTGGCATAAAATGAAATGATAATAAAGAAAGAAAATGAAAACATAAAGGAAGAAAGAAGCATTTGGCCATATCTTGATAAGGCCCAAATGGAGGGTATTGATGTTGTATGCTTCCTGAACCTGTCCAAAGAATTGACAAGTGCTCACAAAGTGGCCAAGGTGATGCTTACAACAACATATGGGTAGAATACCCCCTTAAAGGTGCATGCCAGGAGAGGAACTTACTTTCATAACTTCTTCTCCCACCAAGCGCCATAAAATCAAACTCTTGAGGTATTTGGACCAGGCTTGTCTGGATAAAATGAGTGGAAATCCTTGACAAGGTCTGGTGAGTTGGTAAGGTTGGAAGCTGGTTCCCAAGTGGTTCTTTCTGGGTCTTCACTGAATCCTTTCCACTCTACAAGATACCATAATTTACCTCTTATGAGTTTTGAGTCCAGAACCTGAGCCACTTCCCATTCTTCTTGCTCTTCCACTAAAACTGGTGGTGGCGGCAATTGATGACGATTTGGGATAGTTGAATGCTTGACTGGTTCTAATAAGGACACATGGAATACAGGGTGAACTGTCTTCCATTTCTGAGGCAACTTGAGGTGATATGCATGGCTGCCAATCTTCTTAAGAACTTCAAAGGGTCCCAACCATCTTTCTGATAATTTCTTGGTGGGTCTTGTTGTCTTGATGTTCTTGGAAGCTAGCCATACTTTGTCCCCAGGTTGGAAATCAGGTGGAATTGCCCTATTTCTATCTGCATACTTCTTGAATCTCCTTATTGCTGACTCTAATTCTTCTTTGACAACTTGCTTTACTGATTGGAGTTTTGTTGATAACTTTCCAGCAGGTGAGTCTTGAGAAATATGGATTGAGTCAAAGCTGGGATTTCTTCCATAAATGGTGAAAAAAGGTGATTGCTTAGTTGATGAATGTTCTGCATTATTATAGGCAAATTCAGCCAGAGGGAGCCAGGTGTACCAGTCATCTTGATGATAGCTGACATACATCCGAAGGTACTGTTCTAGTATCTGATTTACCCTCTCTGTCTGTCCATCTGTTTCAGGGTGAAAGGCAGTTGAAAGATCTCTTGATATCTTGAGCTGCTGACACAATTGAGTCCAGAATGATGAAACAAATAAGGATCCTCTATCACTGACAATACTGACTGGGAGTCCATGCTTGGAAAATACATGACTAATGAATATTTGAGCTAAATCCAGAGCAGTGATTGTGCCATAAGTTGGAATGAAGATTGCCATTTTTGAGAATCTGTCCACAACTACTAAAATCAAATCAAAGTTGTTGGACAGTGGCAATTGAGTAATAAAGTCCATTGATAATGAATTCCAAGGACCAGATGGAATTGAAAGAGGCTTGAGTAATCCAAACTTCTTGTGATGAATGTTCTTGTTTCTTGAACATTGCTGACATGAGGACACATAGTCCTTGATGAATTGATTCATTCCAGCCCAATAAAAATCCCTCTTGATGAGCTTGAGGGTCTTCTCCTGGCCAGGATGGCCAGCCAATGGTGAGTCATGACGCTTTTGAAGAATATTGAGTTGAAGTTCTTCATTGCTTGGGATTACCACTCTATCTTTGAATAATAATAACTTGGCTTGAGGCTCAAGAGAATAATCTGGAACTGATTCACCTCTTGCTAGTTGCTTGAGTATTTCTTTGTAGTCTTTGTCTTGCCATACTTCTTTTTGAATCTTGTCAGCTAAATCTGAGAAAATTTCCACTTTGATTGAGAAGAATCTTGATTCTTGAATTCCATCTTGCTTAAGTACTTGATGAAAATTCTGAGGATTCTTGCTGATGAAGTCCACCCCCCTCTCTGGGTACACGTCGTCCCGACGTGACAAGGCATCTGGTAAAGTGGCCAGCCTGCCTGGGCAGTAAGTGATAGTGAAATGAAATTCTGAGAGAAATTCAGCCCAACGGGCCTGAGGACGAGTAAGAACTTTGGAAGACATGAAATATTGCAAGGAAGAGTGGTCTGTCAAGACCTCAAAAGGATTGGAAAGAGAAAGAAGAAATGCTCTCCAGCGCTTGAGAGCCCAAACTATGCCAACGAGTTCCTTGTCATGAATTTCATAGTTGAGTTCAGCTGGTAAGAGCTTGCGACTATCAAATGCAATGGGGTGCTTTCCTGAGTCATTCACCTGGCTCAGTACGGCGCCCAAAGCATAATCAGAAGCATCAGTCTCTACTATAGTAGGTAGAGAAGGATTAAAGTGAGATAAGATAGGAGCAGAGGTGAAAGCTTCTTTGAGTGCTTGAAACTGACTAAGAGCTTCCTCATTGAAGATGAAAGGAGAATCTTTTTTAATGAGGGAAGTGAGAGAAGTGATTTTTTTAGAATAATTTTTAATGAAACGTCGATAAAAATTGGCAAAGCCAAGGAAAGATTGAAGGGCCTTGATGTTTTTGGGCTGAGGCCAATTGAGGATTTGCTGAACTTTTGAAGAATCCATCTTGAGGCCATCACTTGAAACAACATAGCCCAAGTATTCCACACTTGAGGCATGGAATACACAGTTGGAGGCTTTGGAAAACAGATTATTGTCCCTCAGTCTTTGGAGGACAGAGGCCACATGTTTGACATGTTCCTCCTCAGAACTGGAAAAGACCATAATATCATCTAGATAAACCACAACAAACACATCCAAAAAATCTGCAAAGATATCATTTACTAGATTTTGGAAAGAAGCAGGAGCATTGGTCAAACCAAATGGCATGACCAAATACTCATAACTGCCATATTTGGTTCTAAAGGCAGTTAAGTGCTCATCCCCCTCTTTGATTCTCAGAAGGTTATATGCACTACGCAAATCTATCTTGGAGAAGATAGTGTAACCGTTGAATACGGTAAGAAGCTGGTTCATAGGAGGAACAGGGTATCTGTTCTTCCTAGTGACAGCATTGAGTTTGCGGTAGTCAACACACAAACGAAGACCTCCATCCTTCTTCTTGACAAAAAGGACAGGTGCTCCTGTTGAAGAGGAGCTTGGTCTAATGAAACCTTTCTCTACATTCTCTGAAATGTAGGCCCGCAGTGTTTCTGACTCTTGATTTGATAATGAGTAGATAACACCAATTGGAGGTAGAAGACCCTCCAATTCGATATGGTGATAACAGGCGCGGTGTGGAGGAAGTTTCTCTTCTTTCACCTTGGAGAATACATCCAAATATTGGTGATAAGCAGGAGGAACAACCTTCAACACAGTTTCAATTTCTTCTGGCTCTTCCTCCTCATCCCACTTCTCCTCCAGGGATGCATGAAAAGACAAGGGAGGAAGGTCCATATCCCCTTGGAAGAGATGAAGTGAAGATATGGCAACATCTTCTCCAACATCCTTTATCTTCTTGAAGACTTCATCTCTTGATGGAAGTAATGACTGAGAGGGAATTATGGAAGGGATATGGACAGAAGAAGGGATGGAAGGTGTCTTAAGTTCACCAGCCAGAGCAACACTGTTGACAGCAGTGGCTAAGTCATTACTAGTAGAAGGAAAAATACCACTAGAATCCTTATGATTAGAATCATAGGTGATCAATCCATTTTTCCAATCAATAATGGGATTGAAATGGTAAAGGAAATCATAGCCCAATATCAGGTCTTCTCCCTTGGGTGAATCTATGATAAAGAAGTCCCATTCAAAGCTTGGGAAGGAAGGCAAGTCAACTACCCACTTGGTATAATGGGTGATGAACAAGGCAGGGGATTCATTAGAATCCAAAATGAAAAGAGGAATCTTTTCAGGGAGCTCTGACAGAGTCAATGAGTACTTGAGAACAAAATTCTTTGCAATAAAAGAGTTTGTAGCACCAGTATCAATGAGAATAATATAAAAAATATCAGAGACAGAAGAGAAAATAAGAAACTTTAAAGATTTCTTGACAATAGTATTCAGAGTGCACAATTGTGCTCTTGAAGGAAATAAGTGAGAACCATTGAACACATCATGATCCCCACTCAGGCTTTCCCTGCTTGCTAGGGAAGCCTCTTGATGATGACCTAGGCTTGTTCTGAGGTCTCTTGAAGCATTTTTCAATTGGGTGCTTGCCACCACAATAAGTACACAACCCTGCTTGAATCCTCCTCTCCTTTTCAGAACCGATTAATTTATTGTCCTTATTGAGGAGAGCAGCATGGGGTTTGTCCTTTGAAGATTGAAATTGCTTGCCCTTCTTATTCTTCTTCTGATGAGGCCTCTTTTGAAAAGAGTTTTGAGGAGGCCTAGACTGATTGGATCCACTGACTGGAGGCTTCTTTTCTTGATTGCCACCCTTTTCCTTTTGCCTCTCATGATATCTTGTGTCCAATTCTAAAGTGACATCCATAAGTTCTTGAAGAGTATCAAAGGTTCCAGGGTGAGAAGCCAACTGATCCAATAATCTTGATGCCAATCCTCTTCTGTAAACATGGATATAAGCTCTTTCCCCCCAATCTCCAATTCTTGACATTAAGCTTCTGAAATCTGCTATGTACAAGGAAACATGACCACTTTCCTTCATCCTCAAATTGTCCAACTCTTGTTCAGCTTTCCTGACTTCATTGAGGTCACCAAACAGAGTGAATAATTGAGATTCAAACAATGGCCAATTATTGAGGAGGTAGGAAGGGTCTTCATTGGAAATATTTGAGAGGTAAGGTTCAATCCATTTGCCAGCTCTACCAGTAAGAAAAGAAGTTGAGTACAAAACCTTCTTCCTGTCAGAGAAGAAGTTTGCTGGATCATTATGGAAAATTAGTTGACAGGATTGGACAAATCCTCTCAACTTATGAGCTTGAGTACCATCAAAAGAATCAGGTGCCTTCATGGATGGAGTCTTGAAAGCAGGGGCTTTGGAATTGTCCCTGGGGGCAACTGCTTGAGTGAGTTGTCCCATGAATTGAGTCATCTGCTCCATCATCTTGAGGAGACTTGGATCAGTTTGAGAGACAAGAGGTTGACTAGAAAGGGCTAGATTAGAACCCTGAGGCACCTCAGGAGCATTTGCCAAGGCATCTGCCACTTCAGTTTCCCCAGAATCTTCCTCTTCCACAGACTCTTCCCCCTCTTCATCTTCAACTTCCCCTAATCTTGCTCTTGCACCTTCAGACATGCCAGGGTAGCCACCCAAAAGTCCAGAAAAGGATCTTGATCTTCTAGATTTCATTCCACCTCTTCTTGAGGGTGCTGCTCCTTCCATTGGTGGTCCTCTGTCCAAATTTGCACTCAGTTGATGAACTGATGGTGTGCGGTCAAGAGGAGCCCTTGCTGTAGGAGTGAGAACAGCTGGAATTTTCTGGGATCTAGTATTCTTTGCTGGGGGGCTATGCTGAACTGGCATTATGAAAAGATTCAAAATAACTTGATGGTATTAAGAAGAATAATCAGGCTTGGCCAAATAAATCACAATAAAATCTTGATGAATCTTGAGGAATCAATTCAAATCTTGAGGAATCAAATTCAATCAACAGTCAAATAAATTCAATCAATCAACAATCAATTCAAATCAAATATCAATAATCTTGAGGAAATCAATAATCAATCAATATTCAATCAATAATCAATCAATAAGTGTCTTCAATATGAAATCAAGTCTTGAGGAATCAATCAATCAGTTCAAAATCTTCAGAAATCAATTCAATATCTTGATGAGTCAAATAAAATCAATAATCAAAGTCAATTCTTGAGGATCAATCAATATCTTGAGAGTTCAAAGTCAATAAATCCAATAAATCCTGAATCAATAACCCAAATGAATCCCAATGAATAATCCAATCAATTAAACCAATCAATAATCCCTAGATGAAACCTGAATAAGAACACAGAAAAAATTTGATTGATAAAAAATAAATGAAGTGATGAAATGGTCAGCAATGATTTAAGAAAGGAAAAAGAATCAATTTTCATAAGAATGAAAAGAATGAGATGAAAATTGATGAGAGAGAAAAATTCATAGAAATTCATAAAAAATCATAAAATCATGAAAAGGTCATAATTGATGAATGAGAGGAAATGAATATAAATGAATGAAAAGAAAGAATCAAATATGAGTTAATTAATTTAATGTCACAGGGGCTCTTCGAAGTGAAGAGGGCCTGGCACTCAGTAAACTGGAACTCACTTATGGAGGGCTCAAAGATAAGATAAGATGAGATACACTTAAGAGTGTTAAAGATAAATTGCTAAAGAATGAATATAAGAAAAAGCAGCAACAAAAGATAAGAGTAAAAGAATAGAAGAGCCAACCACAAACAAGTCCAAGTCCACTGTTTCAACCTGTCAGAATGGAAAGAGGAGGGTTAATAAGGATATGGCCACCCAACTCATACTGTACAGGCGAAGAGAAAAATGCAAAGACTAACTTAAGATTAAATAACTATAATACCCAAAATAAGGATAAGAATAATTATAAAATAATAAATAAACTAAATTAATTAACTGGGGAAAAGTCCCAAGGGGGAGAAAGAGGGGCTGGTATATGTGAGAATCACCAGCCCTGCTCCAGAGGAAGAATTTTCATGAGAATAATTGATGATTGAATTGAGTCTGGCCAATACAGGCCCTGTACAGCTGTACAGAACCTGTACAAGAGGTGTGGTGTATTTGAGTGATCATACAGTTCCATATTGGTGTATTGCAACTGTATTGGGTGAATCCAGCCTGTACAGGTATTGACAGGCTGTAGTGAGGTACCAAGCTGTATGCATGTCCAGAATGAAGATTGCTGAAGTTGAATGCTGATACAAATGCTGGATCTGCTGATTTGGGGTGTTTGAGTGGGTGTATGAATGAATACCCTTACCCCTGATGAGTGGTTGTTACATATATATAAAGAATAAAGAAATTACCTTTTGATTTAAATATTTTAGTGTTTTGTAAGTGTCTGAGGGGAAAACAGAGTAAAAAGAGCTCTATTCATAGTAAAAACCTCCCTCTTAGAGTCCAGAAGGCTTCTAGTAGACGTGTCCTGATTCTTTCTACAAGAATTGATCAATATTTTAAGGTTTGGTGATGATTACATCATGATCAAACCATCTTACCTCATAATTACGCCGCCATTATTTAGAGTTATCACTATAACTCTAAGTTTGATGACATCATAGGCTTGGAAGAAGCCTCAACTTTGTGTATTTTATTAGTATCAATCATATTCTAATAGTATTCACCAGTTATATCACTTATATGACTGTTAAATGTAAAATAAGATTACAGTTAGTGATCTTAAATGATCAAATTTAAGCTTCAACTTTGATCATTAATAACTTTTAAGTTATACATGCTAAAGCTATTCTAAGAGTGTATTATAATATCCTGGCATGTCCTCATTAAGCTGCCAAGAGCATGTCATTACATCATCAAAACTCTATTTTTGATGATTTTCCTTGTAACTCATCTTTTCTCTCAAAATTGAATATTTTAAACATCAAACCATGATTTCAAGGGGTTATACCTTGAATAGTATAATAAAAAATACGTCTTTATTCACAAATGAGCTAGTAGAATCTGACTATCTACCTTTTTTGAAGTGTGGACTACTTTCACAACAAGGTGGTCAACAGCTCTATTGATTTCAATCAATAATCCATTACAGGTTTTAACCTTGTTTATAACTTTTGAAATAAATTTCATTTCTGTGTTACTACAGTAATTAAGTGGTGAAATTAAAGAGAGCAGAATTTTGAAATTTTTATTTTTACCTACTGAAGACCATGTCTCAAAAGAATTAATTATGTTAACTTGATTATCTCCTAAACCTACCCATCTGGGTTTGTATTGATATACATCTCAATGCTCATCATGCTTAAATTAAGTACCCAAAAACCACTAATTAGTTGAGTATTGGATTGTGTGATATTGCATAACTGTTATTACCAGGTACAAAAGAACAATATTAGAGCTGAAAAGGTAATTAAACAATGAATCATATATAGAGACCTTGAAAATAATAAATAAATAGCTAAATAAGAAAGATAAAGGAAATAAAGAAAATAAACATAAAAATATTCAAAAAAAGAGAGTTATCTTACATATCAAAGATAACTATTATTCCTGACTCTAAATAAAATTCTACCTATAATCACATATTTCCTCAACTTCATAAAATAGATAATTTTCTAGATATAATGGATTAAATAAAAAATGATAATAATATACATTCTATACTAAGTACAAGCATATTCTTAAAAAAAAGTAACAGATTTTTTAGGTATTCAATACTTTTAGCCATATGTAGAATTACACAAGTGATATCACTACTATTACAGAAATATCTTTAGCATTGATTTACATAAAAAACACTTACATATGAAATAACAAGGTGCTAAGTTACTCAGCTCCCACTTAACCTCTCATAACCAAAAATTATAGGTATCATTTACAAATCAAATTCTAAATATAAACAGAACTAACTAAATAAAGCTCAAGGCTATTTAGAAGAGAAATGAGGTTAGTAGAGATAAGAATAGAATTAAGAAAAAGGATAAAATGGACCAGATATATGATGCAATATCTTGAAAAGATGACACCATTTGCAATTCAACCACTAGGAGAGATATCTCAAGTCTGTGCACTGATAATATCAAAGTTCAGAATGGTGAAATATACCAAAATATGGTGCACTATCCTTATCAAATAATACCATTTCAAATTTACCCACCAGAAAATATATCTCAAGGTGCAATCTTTTCTAACTCCCTTGTTTTTGGAAGGCTCCGTGGAGGGTACAAAAGGTATAAATAAAGGGCCTCTGTCCCTTGTTTTCTCCCAATATTCTGATTCATAAAATAGTCTTCAGGTTCAATCCATCCCTTCTCTATTAGAATAATCTAGCCTTATATCAAAAATATCACTTGAAAGACTCAGTATCTTACAGTATTACTTAAGATTAATAAATGAAAGATATTTATAATAATATTGATGAAGTAGTTTAGTATTATTTGACAGTCTTACCATTATAGTAGTAGTGTTTTATTCTTCTTTCAAGATATTACGATCAGTGATCTTATTAAATTTGTCAATAACATTTATTTATAGAAAGGATATATCATCATCTTAGCATTATACCTTATATCAGATCCCTTTTTGATAAATTGGATCATATTCTATATTCATCCCCACATTATTATATTCCTATTATATTATATATATCTTGCCGTTATATAATCCATAACCACCCTTATAGAATCATCTTTGCCTTGAATTATTAAATCACATTTGAGATATGAAATGGCTAACAAGAGTATCACTAATATTTATAGTTATATTAAAAAAAGTCCTTCAACATCTCAATCATTAAAAGGAGGAATCCCCAAAAAAACTATAAGATCATCAATAAGAAGAAGTCAAGAAAACCACAATTATTACTAAAACTATTTACTATTACCATTGGTATCATAGTGATCTTTTGCTGACAGACTGATAGAGACTTTTGAATAAATTCCTTTAACTGGAAAGCAACAAAATTAAGTAATTGATTTGTGATCTCATCAAGAGGGTATCCCTTTCAGTATATTTTAAGCGGTAGCTAATACACCTTAGAACCCATGACTATTGGCTAATTATAAAATTGAAAATAGAGTCACCAATAAGTTCCCCTCAAGGTGCTTCCTAATATTTATCCCAAAACAAAAAGAATTACCACACCTGGTGTCCCAAAAATTCTTTCAATCCTGAGTATCTTAAATAAGATTGAATTATCACTCATAGAGGTAAAATCATAATTCTCTAAAAAAAAGAAGTAAAAAATCACAAAAATAATTACCATCATCTTAGATTGCAATTGTCATTAAGGAATAATAATATAAGAAGGTTTTAACCTTAGAGGAGGAATTGAATAAGGATAAGTCCAGAACTGAAGAATTAGGTCACAAAGATAGTGAGGAAGGAATTCTTTCTTATTTGGCAAATGATGCAGGATCTAAGATGAAAGTGTTCAAGTTATAGAAGGCTATGGAAAGACATGAAAAAAGACATGAAAAGGAAACAAAATCCAGTAAATTCTCACCTGAAACTAATACTGGGGAGGCAACTATTGAAAAAATAATTAAACCCAAGCAAACATTACCATCACCAACCCCAAAGACATTTGCAACATCTACTCAAGGAACATTACAAAGAGCTGAAAGACTTGAAAAAATGATACATATTAAAAATACAACTCAGAAACCTGACAGAGCTACATCACCTCAAAAAATATCATCAAAATAAAGCCAAAGTACTATGATCTTAATTTTGATGGAAGTTTTTTTGAGGATTTCATCAAGAGCTGAAAGGATAGCCTCAATTGAAGGATCCAATGACAGGGATGTGGCCATGAAAATAGATTTCCAGAGTGAAGATAATAATATCGGATATGAAATTGAGGATTGGGATCAATTAAAAAAAGGAAATGATCAGTAAATGGGGAAAGATTGAACAATAATGAAGTAATAGTAAATATTAATTCACAGGAATATTTAATCAAACCTAACAGGAAGGTAAAGTCAAGAGTCTGTCCCAATACAGAGCTTTTACTGGGAAATATGACATAATATTTAAGCACCTACTTAAGCTTGGGTATATAGAAAGAGAGAATTGTTATCCTGAAGATATATTTGACTTTTTATGACTAGAATTTGTAATTAGTGTTACTAAAGAAATGATAAAATACAGGGCTATGGTTCAGGAAAGTGAAGTAGGATATATCTTACCTGAAATAAATATTCTCAGAAGCTATATTGAGGTGTAATTGAATGCAGAAGTGGCTGTTAAAGGGAAATCACAATTATCAAATTTGGATTAAATCAAAGGTAAAACTAAAAACATATTTTAAGAGGAAATCTGGGAGAAGGTTATAAAATAAATGAAGGATATCACCAAGAAAGAAAATCCACCATCTCAAGAGGACCATGTAAATGAAGCCCCAAAAGAAGTAAATCCAATGAAGGATGTTTTGGATAAACTGAAGGAACTACCAGAGGCTTTTAATCCACAAAATAATTCCTGGAAAGATAACCAAAGCACACATGGTTAAGGCTTAGAGCCAAGTTTGAAACCATTCATACCAAACAAGCTTTGGGCACCCTTGCATGCAGATTATCAACCTTATTTTCCAGCATAGATATATCGAATACCCCATTGAAGTGTTATTAATGCTTTGAAAATGGCCATTAATGGAAAAGATGCTTTTATCTGGAGGAAGATATGGAAAGAAGAACTTTCAGTAGGCAAGGACTAAATTTATTTTACCCTAATTTCCAAAGGGTACCCTCAGAGGGAACCAAATCTCCAAAGGATTTATTTAGTGAATTTGAGAAGGAACTAAAAGGAATCTCAAAGAATATAATTTGAAGTGAAAATAATCTATCAATAACAGAGGATCAAAAAAAAGCTGAGCTAAAAAAGGAAGAAAAAGATGTTTCAATTGCTTAAGTAGAATACTTGGGTAATTGGGAACCATCAACAGTATCTTCAGCAACTGAGGTGTTGGAAACACATGCAGCTCTCAGACAGATGAAGAAATAATTGGCTAAGAAAGAAAGCCAAAATCAAGAATATTTTCAAAATGAAAATACCATACTACCAGGAATCTATCATTAGTATGAGGCTGGAGAAGAGATGAATAGAATTGTTACAACCAAATATAAAGATAAAAATACAATGAGACGTGGGAAAAAGGAAAGGACTAGTTTAAAAGCATAAATTTCAAAGAATCTGAAGATAGAACCAAATCAAAAATAAAAGTTATTTTGAAATTCAGTAAAAAAATATTATCAAAAGATCAAGTCTATTGAAAGTAGCTTAGATGATCAATTATATATCAGGGATAGGGGAATAGAGGATGAAGCTCAAGAGGAATTGGAAAGAGACCAAAAGGTAGAACAACAATAAACATAACAAGGATCATCCTTGGTAGTACTTTTGATCAAAAATAAACCAGAAGAATAAAAGTCATTAGCCTGGTATCTAGATGAGGAAATAAAATAAAACAAGGAATGGGCTGACTTTGATGCCACAATGTGGGAGGAATGGACCAAAATAAATCTACCACCCTTAAGTGAATATGATGATTACGTGAAAAAACAAAAAAAAATTCAAGTCAAAAACTTAACCTTAATCCCATGGTTAGATTTTTGGAAAATAAATGATGATTTTGAAAACACCAAAAGGTATATATGAAAAATCAAATTTGTATATGGAAGAAGTTAGTTAATAAGACAAAGAGTAAAATCAAGTAACCTATGAAATACTTGAGTCTGATATTATTTTATATCAGGTTTTGGTCAATGGCTCCAGCATCATAGAAGAAACACCCATACATAATGGAAAAAATCTGCTTGACATATTTTACAAGCGAAAATTCCCACAGAATATGAAGATTTGAATCAAATAATAAATTAACAATTATTAAAGCTCTTAGGACTCTTTGGAAGATCTTAGAAATAAAATTATTGAAAGTTTCAAAGATGAATAATTTATCAAAGAATACAACAAAAAAGAGATTAACAAAAGTGAAAGCTTTTAAATATGTAGAATAACTCAAGATCCTCAAAAGAAGAAAATTAAGCACTCTCACTCTTATGAAGATCTTTGGTAGGCCTGCATAAATAATTAATTATTGAAAGAAAGGAAACCAAGCTCATCTTAAAATTGAAAAACAAAAGGAAATTTAGTAGAAGTCTAAGTATCACCATTGCAAAAGGATATCATTAAGACCATTCTTTCATATCACTTAAGCCCAAAATTTCCATGGAGGATTCATAAAGAAAAACCAATGTTCTTGAAGGACAAAAGCTTTTTTAAGCACCATGATAAAGTTTCTGAATGGGAATTACCAATACCTGAAGAACTAGATTTCATAATTATTTCATACCTTGAATTCAAAGATATATAATTTGGGGGTCCATCAAAAATAAAAGGAGGAAAATGTCTGAAGAATATTCCAGGATATGCAATTTTTAAATTATACTTTATGGAGATTGTCAATTAGGAAGGAATTTAGGGAAATTTGGAAAAAAATGCTGCAAGGAAGTATTCTACTCTGATGAACAAAAAAGGAAGGCTCTTTGCAGCTATATAATCTTTCCACAAGGAGACTTCAATTTGCATATCATGTAAATTATTTGGGGAATTCTTTACTGAGAAGAGTATGGGTACTTCTTTATACACAAAGAGGAAGTAATCATAAAAAACTGTAAAGCTAAAACTTAGAAGAAAGGAAAATACTTTGAGAAATACCTAAGGAGGTATGTTGAAATAGAATTCTTCAGAAAAAAGAAAAAGGAAAATGGTTTTCATTAATTAAAGAAAATCTTTCTTCATGGTAAACAAAATTCCCAAAAAAACACTTAAAAAAGTAAAAAAATATTTCATAAATGAAGAGTTGGGTATTAAATTTCTTTAACTGTAAACGTATGATAAGGATATTTTTATACAAACAATGGAAGTGGGTGTCTATTTCCTATTCAACCTCTAATGGTTCTAATTTTTTGGATGAAATCCTTGAGAAGTTCAATATCAATCTCTATTCAAAATCAGTATTATAATGATTCCTCTTAGAATTTTTTATAAATAAAAAAGAAGAAGAAAATTTGATGAAATTGTAGACTTTAAAAATAATCAGAATAAGTTTCAAGATGCCAAATCTTGGATGTTATGGGGATGAATTGTTAGAGGATGAAAAATTTGGTATAAAAGTCAATTGAAGAAGCAATATTAAGAATTTGTTTCTGAATATGAAGAAAATTCCAATAATATCAGTAATCAAGTTAAAGATCAAGGGTAGAAAAGGAAAATTTTGAAGAAAAAAGGTTTTTATTGAAGGAAATTATAATTTTGGATTAAAAATTACCTATTATCAATAAATGAAGTACCACTTAAGCCAATTCTGAAGAACTATACCTTAAATCATTCAAAAAGAAGAAGATAAGCAAATAATTGAAATTGAAATTGAATCATCAATTCCAGTATTCTTGTAAGTGAGCTCCTTTATTATCAAAGAATACTTGAATATTTCTCACCTTATCACTTAAACTTTTTACTAATTTGTTTTTTGGCAGTGACTTCCTCCCTTGTCAAAGGGGATTTTTTCAAAAAAAAACAAATTAACATATTTTTTTAATCTACCTCTACTGATAAATTATTATAATTAGTAATATACTATTATTGGAATTGCATTACCAAAAAAGTATCTATAAAATTATACCTTTTATCACCACAATTTCCCAAACTGATGAAGCAAACCAATCCCTATGTATATATGGGCCTGACCCAGAAATAAATGAAGGAATTCAAGACCTATGGATTAGTGATCATTTGAAAGGATTAATTAATGAATACCAAAGATAGAACTTACCATTAATTGAAAATTTTGAAATACCAAACAATCATATTATTCCATTGATTCAATTTGGTAATATTTTTTCAAATGAAGAGTTACCTCAAGGAAAAACTTAACATATATGGTACTACCTAGCTAGATCAGGACTAAATTGATATAACTATTAAACCATTATGGAATAGTTGAGAATATTGATAATTATTATTTGAATGAAACCTCTTATATGGAATAAAATATAAAGAAGAGTTTGTATTTGGGTACAAAAAAGGCCCCAAAATTGTTTTTACTTTAATAATATCAAGTGAATTTTGGAAGGATTAAATGGAGAGGTAATTGCTAAATTATCTAAAAGTAATTAGATATTTATCTAAAAGATAAAGTCTTAAAACTGATAATTATAATGAATAATCACCTGTCTTCTTTTAACAAAGAGTAATGGAAGAATTCATGGCACGAAATTGTAATAAAGAAAATTGGAATGAAAAGGAGAAATTATGAATAATAGTTTCAGGAGATTATTCTTCATAAAATTAAATTCCCAGAATGGCCTTATACTAAAATCAAACTATCTAGTTACTATTTATCTTATTCTATATTGACTCAATACATTAAAGGACCAATGATACATGATTGGCAAAGCATGGACTTACACTTGAAGCTTAAATTTTAAATTTCTCTGTTATATTATCACAAAACCAGCCATATATATACATATAAATTTAATAATAATGAAAAATCTATTCATAATAAATATAAAAATAAAAAATTCTATATATAATAAATAAATAAAAAATCAAAATTAAAGAATTTTTATGGAGTTTATGAATGAAGGTTGTGATAATTATATTGGTGAGTTTCCTGTATTAATTTTAAACAAAAAAACTTAAAAAGAACAATCAATTACAAAAAGTCTCTCATTATCCAAGTCATCTACGTAGAGTCTTTATTTTTCTTCTGTAATATTATCATTAGCTTCTTATATTAGAACAAAGGGGTGTGTGATTATAGGTTATTGGGGAGAGTGAGAATTGAATCATTAGATATCAATATATTACTTTAATAAATGAAAATCAATTAAAATTATTTGACTATAATGAATCATAATCAATATGATATCAAATTATAACTTATTTCAACTAATGTTTAATTAATGAAGTAATTAGAGACTTTCAAAATTCTCAATTTAATAGAAAAATACCTTTCATAAGGCCAAAATTCCTCATAATTGCACTTCTTCAAATGAAGATTGTTGCTTGCTGAAAAATTGAAGTTTCAATTTAAATAATTATTGCAAAAAAAAGTTCGGAAAAAAATCTGAAAAAAAGGAAGAGGGAATCTGTATTATCTTGAAATTGAAAAAATAAAAGATCTTTGATTAACTTACCAATACAAAAGTAGAGTATATATTATTATCAAAACTCTCAAATATAAATCACAGAAGCTTTGTATTTTTCAAACCCTCAAAAAAGAATTTAATGAAGCAATTCTTCAAGATTTTGTTTCACCAAAATTAGAACAGATATCTTGGAAATATGCAAAAATAACCTCATCAGTTATGTGTATAAACAATCCTCAAAAGAAATTATGAATGTACATATCTTGATATTCTGGAAATGAATCAATTAATAAGCCAAATGGAAAATTATTAGAACAAACTACTCAATAAACATAAATGCTACACACAGACATGTGGAATGTACACACACATAGCCCATACATATAATCCAACTCACAAGGAGGGATTACCAGATTTTTAATTTAATTTTCTCTTTCTTTTTTTTGATTTTTAATTTTTCAATCTTTTATCATTTTTTTAAAAAAGTTAATAAAAAACTGTCCACACCCCCTTTCTTTGAAAATAAAGATAATAAAAAGCACACAAGTTACAATAAAAAATATGATAAACAAGATAAAATAATATTCCAATAGTTCATTAATATACTATAATGAAGTAGAAGAAGAGATTAATAAGTAATATAATACCACTATATTACAACGAAATTATACTAAAGAATTATAATAAAATAATATATTAATAGAATAATATTATAAAGCTATAATTTTAGGGTATTGGTAAGAACACATAAGCAAATTGGTAAAAACGCGTAATTTTATGTTAAAAACATGTAAGGGGTGGTTTTTAAATGAAATCTGGCTATTTATGGCATTCCTCATGCCATAAATGCTATTAATGGCATTATCAATGCAATGAAGGGAATTATTAATTCCATTGATGACATTAATTGCCTTATCAATGCAATAAAGGGAATTATTAATGCCATTAATGGCATTGTCAATGCAATAGAGGGCATTATCAATGTCATTATCAATACAATAAAGGGAATTATTAATGCCATTAATGCCATTATCAATGCAATAAAGGGAATTATTAATTCCATTAATGACATTATCAATGAAATAAAGGGCATTATTAATCCCATTAATGGCATTATAAATGCAATAAAGGGCATTATTGATTCCATAAATTGCATTTTTAATGCCATAAATGGAATTTTTAATGCCACAAATGGCATTATTAATTCCATAAATGGCATTATTAATTCCATCAATTTCATTCTTAATGCCACAAATGGGATTGTTAATTCCATAAATGGCATTAACAATTCAACTTATGGAATCAATAATTTAAGGCAATTCATGCCATTTTTAAGGCCATTAACAATGGAATGAATGGCCTTAAAAATGCCATAAATGGCATTTTTAATGTCATTTTGGCCTTAACAATGCTACAAATGGGAATTTTAATGCCATAAATGGCATTATTAATTCCATCAATAGAATTGTTAAGGCCATTAATGGCATTTTTAAGGCCAAAAATGACATTAACAATTCCATTTATGGCATTCTCAAGGCCATTCATTCCATTTTTGATGGCCTTAAAAATGGCATGAATGGCCTTAACAATGCCATTGTTGAGGCCATTTATGACATTGTTAAATTCATAAATGGCATTTCTAAGGCCACATAATTACATTTATGGCATTGGTTTAATTCCAATTATGCCAATACTATGGTCATAAATGGCATCTATATGTCACTCTTGATGCCATTTATGGCATTATTATGTCATTTGTGATGCCATTTACGGCACCTTTGATACCATTAATGGCACTTTTAATGCAACAAATGGACTGTCAACTTCCACTCCTCATAAATTACATTTTTAATTCAATTGATTTCATAAATGGCATTTTCGAGTTAATTACAAACATGAACAAAAAATGTAAAAAGGGACTTTTTGGGCCTACAATTGTCCTGGAAAAAAAAACCAAATTTTGGGATTCTGCTTCTTTATTCTCAAGATTTTTCCCTTTACTTAAAAAAAATTATGGAAACTTATAAGTGGGAACTTATATAATGAATTTTTCTTAAAAAAATAGGCCATTTTGCCAGATTGGCCAAATTTGAGAAATTTGGCCAAAAAAAGATATGAAAAAATTTGTGGATATTGAAATCCCATGTTGGGAAAAATATGGCAAAAAAAATTAAAAAAAAACCTCAAAACTGATCCCGAGGCATTCTTTTTGAAAAATAAGGTCACTTACGTGTTTTGGCCATAAATTGGTAAAAACACGTAAGGGCTTACGTGTGTTTACCAACACCCTAGTTTTATTACAATAAGATAGTATAATACTATGATATCCTAATAAAAGAATAGTACAATATCATAATAAAATAGTAAGTTAATAAATAATCAGATTATAGAAATATTATAATATAAAAATATATTTAAAGGGAAAACTGGCCAAGTTGATCTCATCTAAATATATTTGAGATACTATTTAATTTACACAGAGTACAATATAGGGATTGGCCCATATATATATATATATAATATAAATAAGGTGAGAAAAGAATTGGGCCCTGGAAAGAAGGCCTCCTTTTATTTTTTACATCAAACCTAAATTTCCAAAAGCAAACCCATCCAACCACAACTTGACCAGAAAAAAATCAAAAAAGGAGAAATGATATTATGAGTCATAGATTGAATGCTTCTAGATTTTGATTGGTAATATTTTGAATTGCAAACTCTGAGATGCAATTGGTTGGAATAGTGGAATGCCATTGGCTGGAGGTAATGTGGCACTAGGGTAGATTTAAGGTGGATTTGGGGTAGTGGAGCTATATGAATCATGGCAACCAATGTATCAACAATGATAGTGAAATCAGCATAAACACCCTGGAATCAGGAAAAATTATATCAAATCAGAATTATAAAACATATAAGGTCCTCAGAGAGATCATAAAGTTCTTTTTCATGACTTATTTTAAGCTTTGTATTGATGATATCTATGCTGATTTAGATTCATAAGCTGTTCAGAAAGACCATACAATTCTTGTTTCATGACTTACTTCCAGTTTTATATGAATCTATATGCGTCTTCAGATCTGTAAGGTCATCATCAGGACTATAAAGTCTTTTTTTGATGGCCTATTGATTTTTATGACAATATTTATGGTAATTTGGATATATTGGCTCTCTATGACCTAAAACTGGAATTTTTCTTTATTAGTTTCATAATACGTTTATGAATATATTGTCCTGAATCCTAGTAATATTGCATTATTAAGTTTTGAGATCATATGAATGAGCCTTTTATTATTTCAATATTCCTTGTCAAATACATTTTATATTGAAACTAGAAACTTCAAGTAAGTTATTGGTCCACTATTAATTTAAGCTGGAAAATCCAATTTACATTACCCTTTCCTTCCTATATTGATATTTCTTTTTCGAAATATATATAGTAATCATATAATTTCAATATGGAATACTTACTATTTATCTTATTATAGGTCCACCATGAACTCAAGCTGGAAATACTATAATTTTACTAATACAAGAAAAAAATATAAGAAAACATAAAATTAAACATCAACTATACATATATATATAAGCAATAAAATAAATATATGAAGGAATAAGAAACAATAAAAATTAGTAATCACTTCAAGATAATAAATATATATTTTATTATTATTATTATTGGAAATATATATCATTCCAAAAAGAGAGGCTTTAATGGTATTCCTGTTCCAGATGGCACTTGAAAAACTGGTATATATGTACTTAAAAAAACATATACACTGACTAGCCAAGGTCAGGACTAGTCTGATGGTGGGAAATATCTTTAAGCTGATTGTATTTATAGCATTGAATTATGATATTCTATAGTTTCAGGACAACATTAAGAGTACACACTCTTCTGAGTATGAATAAAACTTTAAAATAATAATAAGAAAATAAATTTAGAACCAATTGAAAAAGAGGAAATGAGTTCAAAATAAAACAAGCTAGAGGAACCAACTACAGGAATTTAAATGGAGAGGGGGTCTCATTCCAAACCTGAATATTGATGTTACAAATATAAAGAAGAAATATGAATTCACAAGATACTTTAGTAATACCTTGAAGGATCAATCATGGTTTTATGAGGTTTTATGAAAGTGATTGGAAGAAGATAAGTTTACAACGTTATTCTGAATCTCATCGAAAAAACACAGCTCTTCATGAATATTAAAGTTTAACCTTATGAGAATTTCTCTTAATCAAGAAAGCTGGAAATTTAATGGATCCATGAAAGGAGTAGTGGACGGTCAAGTCCTTGTATGACTTGAAAGTGCAGGGGTGGCACACCTGAGGGCTTATTATATATTTTTAATTGATTATAGTCCATTAAAGGAGTAGGAGTATCAAATAAATAATGTCAAGAAAGAAGAGGTAAGATTTGAAATGGTCCCAGTAAAATCCTCATAAATGTGTGAGTAATTGGGAAAAGCATAAAGTATTGAAGAAAGAAGGACAAGAATTTAAGATTGAACTCTGGAAGAAGAATTGATAATAATTAAAAAAGAAGAATAAATAATCATAAACCCAAACATCTAATGAACTTCTAAGCCACAAGATAGCTCAAGTTACCATTAATAGAAAAAATTGTTCAACCTCAAAAGATAATTTCCCTTGGATAAAGTCAAATTTATTACCAGAAGGTCCTCAAAATGACAAGAAGCTTCCATCTTGTGAAGAAATGGAAAAGAGGCTTATTTGTCCTTGTATGACACTAAAACAGAGTACTTTGTATACTTAATATACAGGGTCTGCACACCTAAGATTGAGGGTGCTGTATTACCTAAACCTGCAGCACCAATTATATAAAGAGAATAATATAAAATACCTGAATATTCATTTAATTTGATTAATCATTAAAAAATTCATATAATATTAATTTTATTATAACTACATGAAAATACATCAAAAGAAAAAACAGCTAAATTACAAAAATAGTGAAGCAAAATTCAAATCAATACTCAAGAAGGTAAAACCAGTTAATGTGCCTATGGCACAGGAAATGAATACTCCTTTGGGAAGGCCACCATTAGAAAGGGATTCTAATATTACATCACTATCACCAAAATAGTCCAAATTTATGGTCACAACAAAAGCAAAACAAGAAAGATTTTAATTAAGAAATTTTGGACCATCTGGATGGCTTTCAGAAGAAGAAACAAGCCTTATTATGAGTGTCATAGCTCCAAGAGATAACAAAATTGCATTCAGTGCAGAGGAAAGGGGGTTTCTGAAACATTAATATGGAAAACCCTTCAAAATGCTATTAATATCACATACCCCTTGGCAAAAGAAGCCAATACCAATACCAAAGCACATATCAACCCAGCTTATTGAATTTTTCAAGGAAATAATTGAAACAGTATTTTATGAGGATTCTACCTCTAGCTATAAAATTCCAGTATTCTGTGTTGTGAATTCAAATGGAAAACTAATAATGGTCCATGACTTGCAGGATCTTAATAAGGTGGCAGCTAAAGATGAAGGATTACCACCAAATATTGAATAATCTGTAGATTCCTTTTCAGGATGAGCTTGTCATAGAATTGTTGATATAATTGGGGGATATGATGAAATAGAATTGGAAATTTCTGCAAGACTTCCAAAAAAATTCAAAACACAGCTAGGAAGTCTACAGCCCACAAGATTACTAAAAGGAGAAACCACTTCTGTCACAGTTAATCAATCCCAAATCAGTTGAGTAATTCAAGAAGAAATACCATATACAGTAGGTATTTTTATTGATGATAGAAGAAGAAAAGGTCAAAGATCAACCCACAATAATGAAGCTTCATAAGAAAATAATTCGATAATAATATTTTTCGGTAATATTAAGCTACATTGGGGAGAATATGATTAATAATTGAAGAGGCAGGACTTGCCATATGAGGTAACATATTTTTATGTTGTGTTCCATAATTGGACATAGTAGGGTGTTTAGTTTCTTTTAATAGAAAGAAAATTACAAAGCTGAAGATTAATAAAATACAAAATTTGTCAAAGCCCCTCAGTAAAAAGGGTGCAAGATAATTTTTGGAACTTTGTGCATATTTTATAATGTTAATTCAAAATTTCTCTCAGATTATATCACCACTAAGAAGATCACCAAGGGATTATGTAGAATAGGAATGTAATCTTAACTGTGATGATGCATTTACAAACTTAAGAAGTATTTTAGGGGAGGAGATTACACTAAAAAAATGAATATGAAAAGGGATCAGAAAAGATTAAATTGGAAGTGGACTCAAGCTATAGAGCTGCAGTAGAAGTAGTTACTCAAGAAGACAAAGAAAGAAAAGACAGACCAGTTCTTTATAAAACAATGACATTCTCAAGGTTGGAATCAAAGTACTCATAGCCAAAGATAGATCTATGTGGAGTGGCCAAGACTCTCAATAAAGTTTAAAAAACTTTGGGGACAGCATTTTGAGCTACAAGTAGATGCAAAATCCTCAATTGAATTGATAAACCCACCTTTTTCTCCAAATTACTCAGTTACCAGATGGGGTTCCTTCATTAAATTATTCTATTTTGACTTACTAAACAAGCAAGGGAAGGGATTCATAATTCCAGATGGACTATCAAGAATACATAAGTCAGAATATGATGGAGAAATATATATTATTTTAATGAAGAAGAATGGATAGAACCACACCCATGATTTGGAGTAAAACATAATTATTTCATGAACTTTGCAAGGATAAAGGAATCATCAAAGAAAGAAGGTTTTTGGAAGAAAATGGAGGAATAATCATCTACTTTGAAGCACCCTCTGTTGATAAAGAGGAGGAATTTAAAAAATAAAAAGGAAGTCATTAAATGTTTTTGGAGGAAGGCCAACTCAAAATAATAAATTAACTAAGCTCACAAGTAGTTTTGTCAATTCATAATAACCAAAAAATATCAAGATGGCAAAATGGCACAGAGGGTAAAATAAAACATAAAGAAGAGTTAAGTAAAGCTTTTGGTAAGAAGGAATGAAATAATAGTTAAAAATGGGTGAAATCTGGTAAAGATTGTCAAAATAGGGGTATTTATCAAAAAAGGAGGAGGGAAGAATCACTTTCACCTCAAAATTCTTTCAAAAAGTCAGTCTGGATTCAGTACAAAAAAAGGAAGATGGAATTATTTGGTATTGTACAGGGATAATTTCTCAGGATGGCCACAGACAGTTGGTTTAGTAAAGCTTAGAGAAAATTCAGTATCAGAATGGTTTAATTTTGAATTCATTTGTAGGTATGGATCCCAAAAAATGTCACAGCAGGTTGTGGGCCTGAGTTTGGCAAGGAATTAAAATATGTAGTAAAAATAAAATTTGCAAGGATAATGGTAAAAACACCTTGCTTCCCTGAATCACAAGGAATGGTAGAAAGAGGCCATCAACAATCCAGTGATTAATTGGTAAAAATGTGTAGTTAAAATGGTTCAAAATGGAAGTAATAATTCCCTTTGGTTGAATTTCCTGAAACAATATCAACCAATGTAAAAACTGGATACTCCTCACTGAACTTCAATTTGGTCAAAAGGAAGTAGTACTAATAGACATTGGAGCAAAAACATACTTAGAAATTGAATGGCACAAACTCCAATAAGCAGAGGATTTATTGGAAGCAAGAGCTTAAAAGCTATCAGGAAAGGAATAAATGAGAAAAAATGCAAATGAAAAATTAAAGCAATCCATGGAAGAGTCAGTAAAATGTTGGGACAGGAAACTAGCCCATCAAATAAGAAAGCCACTTCATCCAGGGGAAATTGTTCTTGTATACAATAAAGCAGTGGAGTCAAAATGATGATTATTATTCAAGAATAGATGGGATGGACCCTATAGATGTCTTAGACAAATAAAAAATGTTCCGAATGAGCTGGAGGTATTGAATTATAAAGAGCTAGAAAGAAGATTTGAAGAAAGTAAGATAAAGAAGTTCTATCCAAGAGGAGAAGAGTTGGACTCAGATGAATAAGAGGAAGTTGAATATAGTTCTCAGTATAAGATGAAGAGGATTTTTATCAATAAAAAGGGAGTAAAAAATATTTGCTTATAACCTTTAATTATGGGAACAGTACTAAATGGAGAGGGTGGTAAGCTGCTCTATACCTGTTTTGACAAGGTTTAAATACACAATATTAGAGCTGAAATGTTAATAAAGAAATTAGGAAAGGAATATAAAGTAAAAAATGAAAATTTTCAAAAAAAGATAATTATATCAAAATATAAAAAGATAAATATTCTACATGAATCTACAACAAATTTCACCTATAGGCAAATATTGCCTCAATTCCATAACAAAAATAGCTTTCTAGGTATCATGTATTAAAGAAAATGATCATAATAATACTATAAACTCTATAATAAGTAAAAGAATATGCTTGAAAACAAATTTTCAGATTTTTTAGATATTAAATATTCATAGCAATGTGTAAAATTACATAAGCTATCCCATTACTCATACAACAATATTTGTTACATTGCTTTACATAGAAAACACTTACAAAGAAATTAACATGGTGTCACATTACTCAGTTACCACTTAACCTCCCATAATCAAAAATTACAAGTAGAATTTCCAAATACAGCTTTTGATATAAGCAGAATCAACTCAATACAGCTCAAGGCTACACAGAAGAGAAATAAGGTTAGTATATATAAGAATACAATTGAGAAAAGGATTAAATATACCAATCATTTTATGCAATATATATTAAATGACACCATATAGAAGCTTCTCACCAGAATGACTGTCTCAAGGATCTTAATAAGAGGAATAAAGCTGAGTTTATATATTAGTATGGCTCAAAAAAAATATGGTGCAATATTTGTATCAAATGAAGCCATTTAGAACTTTCTCACCAGAAACCCTCTCCCAATGCTGTGCATAAGAGGAGAAAATCTCAGTCAAAATAACAATATATTTTCAAAAAATGTTTCAATATTCATATAAAGTTGAACAATTTGAAATTTTCTCACCAGAATAATTCTCTCAAGGCTGTGCATAATAATAAATCTTAGTTGATATATCAGTATATCTCAAAATAACTATGGTGCAATATCTTGAACAGATGACACCATTTCAAATTTAACCACCAGGAAACATGTCTCACGGCTCTGCACTAATAATGATAAAGTTCAGAATGGTGAAAGAAGAAAAACATATGGTGCAATATCTTGATCAAATAGAACCCTCCCAAATTTACCCACCAGAAAGACTATCTCAGGCTGGAATTTTTACTAAGTCCTTTGTTTTTGGAAGGCTCTATGGAGAGTCCAAAAGGTATAAATAAAAGGCCTCTTTTCCTGTTTATCCCCATCTTTCTGATTCAGAAAACAGTCCTGAGGAACAATCCATCCCTTCTAAAGTAGGCTAAGCTAGTCATATTTTGAAGAGATCAGTAGCAAGTTTTAGTATCTTATATTATTATTTATTATTAATTAATGTAAGATACTTATACTATCAATTAAAGACCTTAATATTATTCAATAGTATTACCATTATAGTATTAGTGTTGTAATAGTGTTTTAAGAAATTTTTATTAGTGATCCTATCAAATGTATCAATAGAATTTATTTATAGAAAGAATATATAATCATCTTAGCCATGTATCATTGTATTAATACTGACAGTATTATTGAATTTTCTTCAAAATATGAAATAGCTATAAAGAGTATTATTAGTATGAATATTTATCTTAACAGAAATTCTTTGAGTATATCAATTATTTAAAGGAGGCATCCTGAAAAACCAACTATTGTATCATTAATATGGAGAAGCTAAGCAACCTTCAATTATTATAAAAATTACTAGCTATTACCATTATTATCGTAGTGAACTTTTGCTGAAAGATTGATAGAGACTTCTGAATAAAGCTATATAATTGAAAAGCTACAAAATTGAATAATTGATTTGTGCTCTCATCAAGAGGGTATCTTTTCCAGTTTACTTGAAGATGAAGCTAATACACCATATCACCCATGTTTATTGGCTAATGACAGAATTTGAAAGAGACTTGCTAATACTTTCCTCCTCCAGGTACTTCCTATTATTTCTCCCACAACAGGTATGGAACTAATTCTCCAGTGTTGTGCTGCATTACAAAATCAAATTCCTTTCAAATATAATTTTCTTCTTAAAAATCTTTCATAGCTTGAGGAAATGAAACTAAATCCATAATCATACCTTATTGATCATTTTTTCTTCTGAAACCTTCTAGTATCTTTTCAGTGCTTATATCATCAGAATGATTCTTTGGTTCTTTTTCATAATAAGGCTCATAATCTCAAAATTCTGGAATTTGGAAATTATGTATTAGATTCTCATTTCCAATGATTGGCCTTGGAGCTAATTCACGTGACTCTTCAATGATAGGCTCTTAATCATTATTAATTCCTAAATTGGAAATCTTTATTCTTTTTAACTTATTCTTGGTAATTTAATTTAAACTTGATTTCAAATTGGTAAGCTGTTATCAGTCTTCCTGGCTGTTGATAGATTGTCCTTTGGAGGGATTATCCAGTCTTCAATTATGATAATTTTCCTGCATCAAGATTTTATTCATCAAATTAATAATTTGAGTTTTTAATCCAAAAGGTATTTTTTTTGAAAAGTAAATTTTGCTCAAATAAGAGAATTATGTTTTTCTAAAAGTTGAAAAAGACTTTTTTGGCTTCAAAGATTTGTGTGGATTTTTATTTGAAAGTTTTGACAATTTTAGAGATTCTTTATTGGAAAATATAATTGGAATTTTTCTTTTGAGAAAGTAAACATTGGAATTTCTAAAATAAAGATCTGTTAAATCTTTCAGATAATCCGTTTGTCTGAGGTGAACTGGGTGCTCATTGATTTTGAATAAGGGTTTGCAACTTTAATGAAATAAGTTCACCTCCTCTGTATGAATGGCAAAAAGCAGGATTCATTTTAAGTTTATTTCTTAATTAATTAAGAAAACTAACTATCCAATCTTCAGCTTGATCCTCGGAGTTAATGAAAATTATTCAGTTAAATTTCGAGAAGTCATTAATTAAAGCTAAAATGTACTTATATCCTTTTTTCATACAGAATTTATTTTTAAGGTGTAAGAATGTAATTTGAATTATAGCTTGAGGGTATTTGGTAATAAATTAAAATGTGGTTTCTGGGATAACTTTGAAAAAACAGACATCACAAATTTTTGAGCTAGTAGAATCACTATTGACATCAACATCCTTTGACAATTTTGAAATTTATTTTTTTGGATGACACATTATAGCATGCCAGTCCTTCTCATTTTTATTATTTGAATGATATTCTAAGCTCTGGGATCAATTTGAGTATAGATTTCCGTCCCTCTGCAAATCTTGTATAGCTGAAGTTCCTCTTCTAACTAGAAATATATAATTTTTATGGAAGGGTTTCAAACCCTGATTGATTAATTTAGAGACAGAAATTAAACTAACTTTTCCTTTTCGTGCATACAAAACTGAATAAATGTGAAAACCAAAAAAATTTAAAGATTCCAGTAATGTTATTTTAACAGAGCTTCCAAAAGTCTTCAAAATATTTTTGAAAGGTTTGTAATTAATGAGTATATTTCAGTTATTTACTACTTATATTTTTCAGACACTATCCAGAAAATTACTTTGTTCTCTGAAGAGGATACAGAGTAACAGAGCTCAGTTGGTGAGTAATATGAATGAAATCTGCTATTTCTTGTTGATTTAAACTAGGTTCAGAAATTCATACTATATTTTCCAAATTCTTTTGGATGTTTTTATTTGATATTATTAATTTTTACAACTGTTCTAATGTTTTTTTGTTGACTATTTATTTGAATAAGTAGAAATTTCACAATTTTGATATCTTCTTCTCTTATCAGAATTTTTCCTAGTTTCTTGTTGTTGAGAATATTGGTTTTATTGTGGTATATCAGATCTATATTTAGATGGTAGATAAATTCTGAGTTTTCCATCATAAAATGAAATCTCTTAAGGTGAGTTTATTTGCCTTGAATGTTCTAGAGCAACATCTCTGGTTATAGGGATGATTTCTAATGGTTTCATGTCTTATACAGCTTGAAGTGAACCAGTGAGATCCTTTTCCTCATCCAAGCTTCTCAAGAAAATAAGCTTCCGCCATATTTTGAGTCAGTTTGATTTTAATTTCAGAATTCTCAGTTTGACTTAGATATCTTGTATATGATTATAAGTATGAATCAGTGCGATATTTGAGGGATTGGCCAGGTTCAAACTTCAAAGATACTAGTTGAAATGAAACTTCAAATGTGGTAAGAATAAATTTGTTACCGCATGCTTCTCAAGCTTCATAGAAAGATTCTTGTTAACTCAAAACAAAACCATGAGGATTTAGAGATACAGAATTCCATAAAAGTGCTAGTGCTGCATGATTTCTTCTGATATAATGAGAGTTCATTTTTTTCTTCCTAAAAAGGTTTTTTTAATAAATTTTGATAACCAAATCATATTAAATAATTCTTTGTTTTACAGCTCAATTGAAACCAATTGGTTTGGTTGAGTTTAATCAATTTATCAGTTTCAGAAGAGTCTTCATCCATTTATTTGGTAGGAAACTAAAATAAAGATAATGGTTTGGTCATCATGGATATTTTTTGTAATACCTGTGTTTCAAGTATTTTTTTTAAGAAAATAGAAACTAACTCTTAGTACCATAAAGTGATGAGAGTTAAATTGTTCTATTTCATTTAAATTAAGAAATTAGTGTATAACTAAGAAAAGAATTGTTAGTGAAAATGATAATCTAATAGCAATGGATAATTTACCTCAAATAATTAAGTGTAAGACTATAATTTAAATATTATATTACAAAATATGAAAAAGGTTTGAGCTATCCAAGAGTAAAAATAATATGATTAGTTTTGAATGTTATCTTATGATTGATAAAATTATTAATTACCATTCCATCTACTATAAAAACTCCTTCTCAATATCAAACCGATCACTAAAATAGTAAAATATAATAGCTTTCTGTTTAAACTATAATTATCAAATTAGCTAAATTAGTAATATTCACTTATTAGTTTTTTATACCTAGATTTTAAAATAGTAATTTTGGATTAAGGACAATTTATGCGTCTATAGTAAAACTCGACGAAATAAAGGGTTTGAATTTTCTAAGAATTAAAAAAGAGAGAAAAAGAGTTTATGAAGAGAATGAGATGAGATATTTTAAAAAAATGGACTATAAATTCTTAATTCTTCTTGTTGTAAATTGAAAAGGATTACCTTTCTGATCACGTCATTCAGATCATTGCAGATCATTATTAAGTACTGATCTGCACTTTTCCAACATTTTTTCTCTTGAAAGAGAAAATGAAAAGGGCTTCCTTGTAAAAAAGGGGGATTTTATATTGATTAATGGAGTAGTTAGGAAAAAAGAATTTCAGCTCATCATTAAAAATAATTTATATCATAAGAAATCCCTGACTTTATCCAATCTGAATCCTAAAATCGTATGAAATCAAGCTGGCCAACCAATTGATAGATAGCTAAAGAATTATGCTTCCTAAAATTAAAAGAATACCTTTTTTGACACATGAGCTTTGGAGAAGTAACATCTACTTTCATGAAAAAAAACTTCCGAAATCTGCTTCTGTTGTTCATACCATTCATTCTGATTTATCAGGAAAAATCCATTCGTCAAGCATTTCAAGAGATTCTTACAATATGAAATTCACAGATGATATCATTTTTTCTAAAGAAGTATATATAATTGAGAAAAAATCTCAGGCTTCTGAAGCATTTCTCAACTACTTCAACGAGGTAGAAAGTAAACACGTTAAATCTTTCGCAGTAATTTCAAATGAGAATTTTGGTAAATATATTTACAATAAACTCCAAAATCTCATAAAAAAAGAAAGGAATTGAGATGGGGATCACTCCAGAAAAACCCAGTATCATATATCTGTAATTGTTTCAACTCTGAGAATTCGAGGTATTTTCTCTTAAAGGAAAATATACCTCTATATTACTGGGATGAAGCCATGTTCACCAATTCTTTCTTTAAAAACATAACCCCCTATTCATTTTTAGGAAACAAAAACTCCCTATAAGCTATCAAATAGTCAAAATTTTTATCTCTTTCACCTAAAACCCTTTTGGGGTTAATGTTTTGTAAGCATACCTAATTCATTTAGAAAAGGATCCTTATTTTTCAGATGAATAAAAAGTAATCTTCATTGGATATGATCAAATTAAGAAAAACTTGAGATTAATTTTGGATAAAGAAAAAAAATTTGAGTCACGCTGTATAATTTCTTAACAACAACCTTCTCAAATACATCAATGAGTAATCAATCATCTTTTAAATTTTGATCATTCCAATAAAACATCTTTATCATACTAAGATTCAATCCATTAACTCCTGTATCAAAATCTATAACACCAATGACATTAATAATGAGGATCTTCAAAAACTTACTCCAAATCCATCATTGCAACCAAAAGTATCCCGTTCAGGACATCCTAAATGGTAAATTCTGCCTGTGCCTTAAAAGCCTTATTGGGATGTCTTTTAATAACCCCAATCCAAATAACTGTAATGAATGAGTACTGGAAAATTGAATTCAAAAATAAAGGTTTGAAATCAAAAGCTATGAAATGATCTGCGCGAAGTGCTCTAATAAGAGTTTTTGAGTTTCTGATAGAGTACGTCATAAGATCACTGTGATATTATCATGACGATCCTCACTGATCAGATCACTGAGGTGTATATAACCACGTAGTTTATGTGCCCTACAATCCTTATCTACACATTGAAGAACTATTTTTTTACTTATTTCTAATAATTTATTTGATATATTTCACTTTTAAAAGAAAAACCCAGTTCACGACTAAAATTGAGTTATATTCAAAATATGTTGTATATGTCTCTCCTCGAAATTGAAAAGTATTATTAGTCTGTTGAGGTACTTATTAGCTCCTGTATTGACCAACATAGAGAATTATGGCTTACAAGCTTATTAATTAGAACACGCTACCTTTGTAGGTGGAATTGTAAATCTTTCTATTTTGAATCATAAATATAGTATCTATAAAACAGATCAATTAACATATTACTCCAAAGTAATCATTAAATGTTTTGTATCCATGCTAACATTACTTCCATTATTTATTGATACTGGTTAAATTGAATTGCAATAGAAAGATTTTTAACTAAACTCTTGCATAAATGTCAAGGAATTTCATTGAAGAAAGCCTTTTGTCAAAAGGAAGAAAAACTATTTGTCTTTCTGTAAAGCTAATGCATAAGCTGAATTTCAAGAGAGAGATAATCGAAAACAAAGTGTGAATTTATGCTCAGTAATTCTTTCAAAATTCTAGAATACATTATCATAACATTTATTCCCCTACGGTAAAATTTAGTTCTCTTATAGCTTTTCTCACTATTTCGGAAGGCAGAAATCAAAACATACACAACATTGATTCTGTGGAAACTTTCTCAAACCCATCATTGAATGAAGGAACTTTCATGAAAATTTGACCATCTTTGGGGTATGTGAAAACAAGAAAACTTTGGAGACTGAAGATAATAATTGAATGCTCTCAAGAAATCATCTCAATACTGGTACTCTGAAATCTCAAAATCCTTTTTTGGGCTTTGGCTAAGTGCTATTAAATGAGATATTTTTCTTTTCTTATCAAAAGATATGGCTTGAGAAGTCTTTTCTCATATTAGCATTGTTCATCTCATGGAATAATCAAACAAAATCTATCAATTAAGATTTTTAATCAAAAAGCTGTATTGAAATGAAATACCCATGCAATGAAAAATTAATTATTATAATTGAAATAATGGAAAATAAGAAAATTTTTCTTCATCAATCTCAGTAATCATAAATTTATTACTTACTTGAAGAGAAATGAATTATTTATTGAAATACTAAATTGACACCAATGATTTCAAGCATAAAGCTCACTGAAGAAAACTTTCAACACAAATAAAATTTCAAAGCCTTGAATGAGAAATACAGAAAAGAAATTAGTAAAATGAGTTATTTCAAGGTTGCAACTAGAGATGAGAAGGCTTTTTTGAATTGAAAATCTCCCAATTTCAGAAAAATCTTGTAATTGTTAATTGGAAAGCCTTCAACAACTTTTTACAATATCTTAAACATAATAAATACCTAGATCTGAAACCAGGGGGATATTCACTTTTTCTAAAAATGGTTTTGTGATCCTAATTTTCCTAACTAGTTACTATCTTGAATAAATTGAAAAAGGTTTGAGGTATATTTCATTAATTTAATATCAATTTAGCTCATGTAAAATAAAAAAATTGGTTCAACTTACTCATTTGAAGTCAAATTCAAAGTAAAATATAGTAGTGCACATAAATCCTTATTATTAAAGAACCTTCTGTAGGATCTCTGTGTTTATTTACCACATCTCCACAATAAAGGAAAAACCTCCTTATCCAAAAAGTCTCAAGTAAATGACCAAAAGAACATTTTTGACACTATTTTTCATTTTACTCAACAAGAAACCACTTGATTCGACATCAAGCCTTCATACATCCCAAAATTAGATATTCAATCTTTTTTAATGAAGAGTGATCCAGCTAAACAAGAAAATTTCAAATTTATCTCTAATCTACAGATCTCATATCCTTTGATTTAATGGAGGTGTTGATAAATCTCAAATAACTATCAATAGCTCCCATAATGATCTCCTCAAAGGTATAATATAAGAATATTCAACAAGAATTGAATTTTCACATTAAGTTATACTAATATATAAAGGAAAAGGACTAATTGAATGTAAAAATCGAAGCCTTCTGGGGATGGATGTAGGTTGATTGTTTACCAGGGGAAATACTGTGTGGTGAGGTCCCAATAAGTGGGAGACCCTTTGGGGGTAGTATTTGAACTCCTGTCCGACATTTTGGTTACCAAATTCACTTCCAAAAAGCTCTCCTATGGAGGAATCTTGATCATTAGTGGTCTCCTGGATGGTTCATAAAAGAAAGAATAATTTTTTTGAATCTTGTGTGTTGTTTCCGCCCATAATTTACTTTGTAGATTAGACCTTAAATATATTCACTTTATCCTTTTTCTCTGTCTTTATTAACTCTTATCGTATGTTTTTTAATTGTTCCTTTTTCTACTCCCTTGATTTATCTGTAAGCTACAGTAGAGCTTGTACTATGCCATGGCAGAATGTGTGAACCATAATGGTGTGCGCTTAAATTATTTCCTAAGGCCATAAGCCTGTGAAATTCAATTACCCATACCATATCTTTCCACCAAATGTCAAATAATCTTCCTCGGGCCATATCCCGAAATTTGTTTCCTTTACATACTATAAATTTCTCTCCTTTATACCCCATCCATCCTCTTATTTCTTTTAAGCTTTGTGGGTCCACCATTTCAATGGGTCTATGCCACACTCTGTGGAAATTCCATTTCATTTATTATAGCTCTGAGCCCTCATATCTATCTCTTAGCTGAAAATATGATATTAAAAGCTTAATTGGAGAAATTCAGAAAACTCAAACCTTTGGACAATAGTACTGGATTGAAAATTAGAGGAGTTTCTTATAAAGTTCAAGTCCATAAAAGCTATTCCTTAAATATAAGAATGGATGGACAACTATGGAAATTCAATTAAAGATCACACCATTGCTCAATTCCTTGTTGGCAGAAAAAATGATGGAAGAGATACCATAGAAGTGTTTTAAATGAAATTTTATTACATAAAACAGTTGGCAACGCATGGAAATGATTTGTAAAGAATAGAGGCTAACTCAGTGACAGTGTTATAAGAAGAAAATCAAGGAAAATATTCACCAAAAGAGAGAAAATTGGAAAAATCAGGACAGTTGCAGGAGAATACGCAGATTTAAAAATTGTCCCATGAACTAAAAATCCTTTATTTTCATCCCCAAAATGGAAAAAAAACAAATTAGTTAAAGCAAGACACTTTAATTCAATATCTCCAAACCCTTGTCTTAAACAGCCACACATTCCTTCATGGCTGGAACAAGAAACCAATATTCAGAAGACAAATAAGTTGAAAAATTCAAAAGATTTCAAACAAATTGTTCATGTGAAACAAAGCCAAGTGGATTAATTACTTGAATAAAGCTTTCAACAGTAAATAAAGATAAGAATTATCATAACTAGTGATTCCTTAGAAGCCAAGTGGAAAGCTTCTTCAATTATTTTAGGTTTCTCAAGAATTGAATTGCTGCACTTCTCAAATGGCTTTCTGAATCTCTAAAAGAACCACAAGAAACATGGTTAAAATTGTGAAAAAGAGAAAATTTATTTTAAAGCCTCAACTGCATTTCTTTTACCAATTCCATCAGAATTTTATTTTTCCAATATATAAATAATTGATTAAACTGGTCTCTCTTATGCATGAGCCCAGATTTCACATTATAATAATTTTCTTGTTTGTTAAGATTATAATTATTTCCTTCACCAGTATTCCACCTGATAAATATCTATCATACACTCAAACAAATGGAATCAATTCAAAAAAGAGACAAATTTCTGTTTTATTGACCTGTAATTCCACAGGTACCAAGAAGTTGCCTTTACTTTTATTTGAAAATTATGAAAGGCCATACTGCTTCAACAGGGCTATCAGTACTATCATGGCTCCAAGGAATGGATTACAGCTAAAATCTTTTGGAAATGGATCACCTTGTGGAACAATTAATGATGAAAATAAGACTATAACATTTGATTAATCTTAGGAAATTTCAAAAATCTCATGACCCCCGATTGAGGGCTTGTCAAAAATAAAACTCATCTTTTTCCAGCTCAATCTCACCACACAGGTTCAACTGCTTGATGCTGGAATAATCCAAGAGTTCAAAGCACAATATTAAAATTATTCATCTCCCTTTCCCTTTTCATTACAATTAAAATGTTAATAAAAACCATATCTATAGCTTCAACCAGATGACTGCCATCCACCTATGCCACCTAGCTTGGAATTTCAAGACCTAAGAAACAATAAGAAAATTCTGGAACCACACCAAGATGATTACAAAATTTCCTCCAAGCCCAGATCATTTTGAAACGGTAAATTCTGAGACCTTATTGGAAGAATAATGGAATCATATTCAATATTTGTGCCTAATAACTAGCAATAACCAAATTTCAATTCTGGAACTATTAAGCCCGGCCAAGGAAAAGAAGTTACTCTGGCGCTCAACAGCTGAAATGTTTGACAAAAGCCAACTTTTTTATCAATTAATCAGAGATAATTACTATATTAAGCAGTACTAACCATTTCACCATTTTCTGAAGTGCACAAGCTGATTTCTTTGGCGTTTACATATGAATCCTCTGAATCAACAAAAAAAGCTGAATATGTTAGTGAATTCCTTTATTCCTAGCTTAGGAGTATGGAATCAAAGCTTTTCAATTATTGCCAGAAAGAATAATCTCTAGATTACTTGAAGAACATTTAAGATCTCTATGGCTTTATATAAAAGAAACTTATCAACCCTCTTAGCTTTTAAGTTAATCAAAAGATCTTGTATTTTCTTGGAATTAGTTTTATCAATGCCATTCTGTGTACAGTCGCTGACAGATTTATCAGGATAAAGTATTTTTTTTAGAAAGCTTCCGCACATATTCAGTGAAATACAGCTATATGGCCTTTCAATCTGGGTAAAGATGGGGACTCTCCCATTTCATGGAAATTGGTGTCCACTGACACATATGGCTTATGGAACGCTCTACTGTATAGCTATCTTTGAGCTTAAGCGTAGTATTCTATATGTTATTAACAGGAATAAATCTAATATTACTATCTATATTTTCTTAGAAAAACTCAGGTATGTTTTCCTTTTTTTCTCACTATCTCCTTGCCTTATTAATTCGTTATTAATACTATAGCCCTCAGCTAAGATCCATAAATTCCGTCATTTTAACCTTTTAATTTGTGAAATATTCTCCACATAATAAAAGCTTTAAAAAGTATTGTTTAATAATTAATTGTGGGAATTGATTCTACATAATAGAAACTTCATTTCACATGATTATGAAGTGATTCTATATAGTGAGAAATTAATTTCACACAATATGAAATTGGCTGGATAGCCTGAGAGATCATTCTAACATCATGATGAAATCAATACCTCTCATCCTATGGTTCCTATCAACCCAATGAATGCTTTATACTATATAAGCCTATTTATGATGTTAGATAAACCTATTTTATCACAAAATTTTCAGTTTATAGCTTTTCCAGATCTTAATAGATAGAAAGTATAAATTTTTTCTAAAATAAACTTTGTTGGTGTGTTACTTGATATGACATACCCGATGATTTTGAAAGAGTTACTTTCCAATTCTCAAAAATTATTCAATATTTTCTGCTTACACAAAATTGTGGAATTGCTGTGTTACACATGTTCCATTCTTGAGAATAGTCTTGTGAGTCCAATTCCACTCTATCAAAATTATCTTTTGTTCCTCATATTATTGAAATTAATAAATATAGGACACTTACTAATCTCAATTTCAAGATATTTTTTATTGTATTTCCAAAGGCTTTCAGGATATTGTCAAAATTTTGTACGTTAGATATAAAGGCATATCTTTCAATCTTAAATTTTATAAATTACCAAAGCTTCTAAATAGAATGAACTTTGAAAATTTAATTATGATACTAATACTTTTATATTCAAGTTTCAAAAGAAATAACCTCCAAGGTTCGCGTCAATTCATACATTTGAAATATTTTTAACATTATTATTTAGGAATTTTCAGATATTTATGGAAATATTTTAAAGTCTCATAAGATATTTTCACTAAAAGATCTCTTCCTCAACTCTGAAGTAATTGATTATATTGTGCTATCAGGAATTTTATACTAATTCAAATTTTAAGATAGATACTGAGAAACCTTTTCTTACCTCTATTAGAGATTAATTGAAAACTAAACTATAAAGTATTAAGCTGAAGCTGAGAATTATTATGATTGACATTTATATTTTCAATATTTCTTGAAAATATTATAGCTCTATACAACTGGAATACTTGAGGTATCTTTTACCCACTAGATTAGGCTGAAAATATAGCAAATTAAATCTTAAAATTTCAAAAAGAAAATTGTATGCTAAAAATTGAGAGACTTTTGAGGAAAATTTATCATAGCTTTCCTTTTAGTAATCAGATATAAGGATTCTAAAAATTAATTAACCTAGGATAGCTATTGAAGCTGGATAACTTTAAAATAACTTCAGGAGGTGTTAAAGTGAGGAAGGATTTGACACTAAATAATTCAGACCTCATTGAGAATTTGTCAAAATATCTAGTTGATTGAATTTTCACCTCAAAGAATTTTATTACGTATATTTACAGGTTGAATACTAATTAGCTCTCATATAATAAATCAATATATATCTTGAAAGAATATTATATCCATTAATAAACTCATTATACACCCATAATGAATATTACTCAAGTTTAGAGTTGGAAAAGGTAATAGAAAAATTATAAAGTTGATACAAATCAATTAAGAGAGTAGGGATACCTATGAATTGTGGACGCCTGAACCCAAGAGATTTATCATGGTGCCTGAAAGACATTAATAAGGATAAAATAATCTAACTGAAATCTTCTGGTCTCAGTTAATCCATCGGGAGAGAGTGTTAATTCATTAAATAATTAAAGAAGAGTAAAAAATGGATTCACTAAATCTAAATATTAGATCAAATTAAATAGTTTTGGAGTATCCTGAAAGCTATAATTATGTTAGCAACTGGTAATCATCTGATTCATAGTAATAACAATGTAAAAATTATGAGATACCTCAAAAATTTGCTCAACAAATGAAATTATAGATGCTTTTTCTTTAAAAAGCTTAATATAAATTCAGAATTTACTGATATCTAAGTGAATTTAAAATTATCTTAATCCCACAAGTAAAATGAAATTTTTCTTCTTAGTTATTTTGGGTAATCCTATCTTAAGAGACCAGACGCTCAGGAATTAATAGGAAATGAACATTGGAATTAGTTAACCAATAGAACTTATATCAAGAATAAAATTTAAGGAAAATTACTTCATATTCTCATTCTTTTTTAAATATAAGTGGGGTTTTAGTCATTAAAAATCACTTTATATGGTGAAGCGAATTTTATGTGGCAAAAGATGCTGAAAGCTTGAATCCAAAAGGTTTGAAAGGTCACACATACTATTACCATGAGCAAAGTGGCTACACCTGACAGCAGGTTTTGAGTTTGGAAATAAGCTTTGACTCAAGTTAGAATGAGCTTGGAGCCTACCTCTGAACCAGATTAAACTCAAGAATCAATCTTTTGTGAATATTCCATGTTATTTGAAGCCAATGGATTATCACAGAATCTAGAATACTCTTATTCCTTCTTAAATTGATAAAATACAAAAATAGTATGTAAAATCAAGTTTATCTTCCTTTCAATTTTCCTCTTCATTAGAATATCATTTATTATGGAAATTTTAGCCTATAGATATACCATTAATTTAAACCTTACTACTTGTCTCTTGAAGGCCATAATAGCACAAATTCAGTTTTCAAAAGAGTATAATATTTTTTTCAATTAATTGGATAATTTCTCTTACTCTATAGCAATAGTACTACTCGCTCATTTTTTGGAAGATTGCTTAAAGAACTGCCAATTTTCAATAAAATCCAAATATTAAAAAACTAAATAATTTGAGATTTTTTTTGACTTGTATATTCAAATTTATTTGAGCTCAAAAGGAAATCTAGCATATTCTAAATATTCATCTTCATTAATTAATTTCCAAAAGAAAATAAAATGTATATACTTTTTCTTTTTTGATTAGGTTGTTTGGAGTTTCATTCTTATTTTGATTTTTTTATTCTATAATTCTTTCTTAATTAAGCTCATAGGTTCTTCTATGATTGGTAATTCTATCTCTCTTTTTGAAATAGAAAATATTTCTTTACTGTTTGTCTTCTGAATTTTATATTTTGCTAATTTAAATAGCAGTAGCAGATGCTGTGCAGTACAGCACCTTCTACTGGAAAAGAGCTGGATTTGTGAATATTTCAATTTTAAAAATTTATAATTGCACTACTTTACATTTGATGAAAAGTGGAAGAAATTTTGCAGTATCAGGTGCTACGGGACCTTTCATGCAAACATTTTGACAATAATCGACAATTTTACAGTAGCAGGCTTTACAGGGCTACTACTGTGACTCTCAATCCAAAATTAAAGTTCAAAGTTAATTAAACAAATTCAAAACTTAAAACAAGGATAGGAAAATCAAACAAAAAATAAATACAATGAAACCTCAGATGAATTGGGGGACAATTGAAGAAAAAGAAATTAATTATTTAGCAGAATAACATATAATCATAAGAAAAATAGATTATCAAACTCACGAAACTGAATATGATCAATAAAAGGTATTTTTTATAGTATCAGGAATAAATTTTTTGCTACTTTATTTCTTCAAAAAAAAATTGAAAACAGAATTTTATGAATAATAATAAAAAGAGAAATAGGTCAGCTTCAACAAATATTTTTATTATTAATTTTCTCAAGTTATTCTTCTACTTTTAATTTAATCTTTTGGAAAAAACACTTTTTAATTAATTCTTTTTTTGTTTCCTGTTTTCTATTTTATTCTTATACAATAAGAAATGGTACTTAATTAAGTAAGAAAGAATGTCAGAGGTGTTGATAGAAAATTTCTGACCTAAATATACTTCTTATAATATTGGATAAATACCTCAATATTCTGTCTTATTTCCATAAATGAGGAACAATTCACTCAATCTCTGAAAACTATCTTGACATATTAATCATATTACTCAGTAAGGAATATTCCAAAAAGCTTCATTCAACTGTAATCCTGGTCAAATAAGCTCAACCCTAAATATGAATTTATAATTATATTTTAATCAGGCTCAAATAAATTTTTCGGCTTTCAAAATAATATTTTTTTTGAAATTTAATCATTATTTCATTTATCGATCCATATTTTTCACTGTTTAAATGAAAAATTACTTCAATGTAAGAACAAAAGCTCTATTTATGAGTTTGAAATCTTTCTGAGATCAAAATTGTTATAAATCAATATGCAAGGGAATTAAAACAAATTTCAATACCTTGGCAAATGCTCAAAAAATACCTGAAAAGCTATGGAGAGTGATTTAGACAATATTCCAAAGCTGGTTTGACATGGCTCTGAAGTAAATTTTGTAATTATTCAACTGTACGTATGGAAAGGTTCCAGATTTTTTTTGTGTCCTCTCTTTCAAAAATATCACTTTATTCAATATTGTAAGCCTCCTTCTCAACATAAAGATCAAAAATAAAAACATTAATTATTCAAACCTTCTATCTGGAAGACACTTAAGTAAGATATATATCTACTTCAATAAGTTTCAATTTTTAAATTTCTCACGATCCTGACTTTGAAGTTTTTCTTAGAGGTTATGCATTTATAAGTGTAACTTCAACTTCAAAAACTTTTCATAGTCTTTCTAAATACACTTTGGGCAAGATTTTTTATAAAAGAGCTTATTTATCACAGTTATTCTTTGTTTGTAGAGCACAATGCATTTCAATAATCACAAAAAAATCAGCTGAATTGTCTATTTATTCAGAAATTATTAGTGGCATATTATTCAAAATAGATGTCTGATATGCATATTAGTTATCCTTAAATGGTTAATGGCAATATAAAAAGGTTTTCGAAATTTCTATGACAAAAATTCCTTTTTGAGACATTATGAAATAACTTCATCAATTAATCTTAATTGCTTATTTTTTCTCATTTCTTATCAATTATAAAATAACAAAATCACTTTCATAAAACTGAGCTATCAAACCATTAAGCGTAGATAGAATTTTCAATTTTTTGAGCCATGGAGGGCTCTTCATACATTCTCATAATTAAAAAAGGGATTCAAAAAAATTAACTTGAAAAAAAGGGAAAATGGCTATGAAATAGAATCAAACTAACTCAACAATGAAAGATATAGAAAGTGGTCTAAATGAAATATTTTTGAATAAGTGAGTTATTGATGAGAATTGATTTCATCTTCTCTTAAGCTTCAAACATATACTTTAATCTCCCCTATATAGTCTGTATTAATACTAGGTATTGAGTCTGTATTACACTTCTTTATATGTCTTCCCCCAAGCGTCACGAGATAGAAACTCAGAAGATTATGAATTGCTCAAAATCTCATCCTATTTTTTCAAATTTTTCAATAACCCACTATATCAAGAGGTTTCATACAGAATTTATTATTTTCAGAGGGTATATATAGGGCTATATAGAAATTTTTAATGAGAAAGAAAAGATTGAATGGGCCAAAAAATCAAGGAAATTGATATTCTAGGTGCTTATGAAAATCAAGTATGCAATGATAAAAAATTATTTTTCTCATGAGGATCGTGATTATTACTAATTCAACCCTTGTTATTTTATAATTGAATATTTCCAATAGAAATATAAGCTAAAATATTCTATTTTAAATGTTCATATTTTCTTAATATGACATTAAATTCCTCTTTTACAGAGGTTTATCCCCTTTAATGATATTTAATTTTACTCATTATGTACTTCATCTTTGTTATCATTTATTCAAAATATATTTTCGATATTAAGATTTATGATGTTCCTCAATATTAAATACAAAAATAAAGTTAATAATAGAAGAATAGTAGGTAATATATTGTCTCAATAAACATGGATTTTTGTTGATAGAAAATGGTTTTATAGCAGGGTTTCCATTTTGTAGTATAAATTCAAAGAATCACATTCAATAATTGAGGAATAATTCATTTATTGAAGCTTCTTAATTACAAGTAGCCTAATTTCAATATATTTATCTGTATATTGAGATATTTGAGCTATAGACATTATTCATATTGAAGCTGTGATATTTATGTCAAAATATATAGGAAAGAATTCAATCTTTTATTTTTTTCATGAAAGGATCTGAAGTGAAATAAATTAAAATACATGGGTAATGTAAAAAATTAATTTTATCATGTATTGTGGAATTATTTAGCTTTGACAATTCATATCAAACACTAATATTAAGCCAATTGAGTTGAACCTTTGTGGCTTGCATATGTGGCTTGAAGTTCTTCAAGAACTTCTTTTTCTAAATTTAAATTCTGTCCCATCCCCTACCTGAGTGTAATTTATATCCTATTTCACGTTCCAAATGGAACACCTTCTATCAGGTGTAGCCACTTTGCTCATGGTGTATGAATCCTTATTTTACGAATTTATATGACGCACAATCACTATTACTAATAATAAAAAATAAAAAGGAAGAAATTTCTACTATTTCTTGTTCATATTCATCCAGATTATAAATAATCTGAAGTAATAAGAGGTTTTTTGATTTTATTGAAAGTATTTTCAAATATTTTTGAAATCCTTGATCACCTAAAGCAAGTTGAAATTAATAATTTCAAGATCAATGAAATTATAATAATATTACGGTAAATTATGTAATTTTATTCATTTTTATTCTCATTATTCAAATGCAATATTTTTCTAATTTTCACTAAAAGAATTCAAAAACTTAGCTTTAAAGGTCCTATTTTGTTGATATTTTAATAGCTGATGGTCTGTTTTTGTTTAGCATTTCTCATAATTCTTGGGCTCAAAGTGGTAACTTGTAAACCTTCATTAAGTATCAACTCTTCAGCTCTTCCTATAATTTGCTCTAAATAGATGATTTTTTAAGGAATTTTCCCTAAATATTATGATTACAGTAATACTGTGAGAGAAATTTGGGTTAATGAGTTTTTTACTGTAATATTTTCTTTGTAAGAACATATTGAAATATCATAGCTTAATTCTTTGGTGAAATATTTTTAGGGTGTTGGTAAACACACATAAGCTTTTAGTAAAAGCATGTAAGTGACTTATATTCTTAAAAAAATTCCTCAGGCTCAGTTTTGGGCATCTTTTTTTTTTGCCAAATGTTTTCCAACATGGAATGTGAAGGTCCCAAAATTTTTTCAATTTTGTTTTTTTTCAATTTCTCTATTTTGGGCATTTTTTTGAAAAAAATCATTAAAAGTGTTCCCACTTATGAATTTCTAAAAAATAAAAATAAAAATGAAGGGAAAAGCCCTGAGAAGAAAAACCAGAAGCCTAAAAGTTTGGGATTTTTTTAAAGAACAATTGTAGGCTTAAAAAGTCCTTTTTTTATGTTTTTTTGTTAATTTTTGTAAATAAATTAAAAATTTGAATTATGAAATTATCAGAAGTTAAAATTTCCATTTCTGGAATTAAAAGTGCCATTTATGGCATTAAAAGTGCCATTTATGGCATTCAAAGTTCCATTTATGGCATTAAAAGTGCCATTTATGGCATTAATAGTGCCATTTATGGCATTAAAAGTGCCATTTATGGCATTAATAGTGCCATTTATGGCATTAAAAGTGCCATAAATGACATGATAATGCCATAAATGGCATCAATAATGACATATACATGCCATTTATGGTCATAACATTGGAATAAATGGAATTAAAACAATGCCTTAAATTACATACAAAATTCTATAAATCACATTGTATGGCATTAACAATTCCATAAATGGCCTCAAGAATGGCATTAATGGCCTTAACAATAACAATGCCACTTCTAAGGCCATTAATTCCATTTTTAAGGCCACTTATAGCATGAAGAATTCCATTTATTGCCTTAACAATCCCATAAATGGCCTTAGCAATTCCATTATGGCCTTAACAATGTCATTTATGGCCTTTACAATGCCATTTATGGCCTTAAAAATTCCATTCATGGAGTTTTTAATTCCATGAATGGCATTGTTCAGGCTATTTATGGAATTTCTAATTCCATAAATAGGATTTCTAATTCCATTAATGGCATCAGAAATTCCATAAATGGCTTTAAAAATGGTGTGAATGGCCTTAAAAATGTTATTAATGGCCTTAAAAATGCGACAAATAGCTATCTTTCATTTAAAAACACCCCTTACATGTTTTTACCAATTTCTGGCAAAAACACATAAGTGTTCAGTGAAAACACATAAGGGCTTACGTGTTTTTCCCAAAACCCTATTTTTATTATTAATACTTATTGTTAGTTAATATTTTTGAACAGTTATATTTCTGTAAATGTATTTCTCTATAAATTAATAAATTAATATGATGATATAGTTATTCTAATATATTTATATATCTTCTGGAATTAATTTGTCTTATTTTTGCAATAAGGTGAGTCATATTAGGCTATTTTTTACTATCTGTTTCTTAAAAAATCCTTCAAAACACTATTTATATTAAGTTTAAGATTCAAGAGATTAATTGGCTGAAGTTTTTTTATTGATAGAGCTCCTTGATACTGTTTCCCACATTAGCCCCTAATATTATGGAAGAGAAGTATATAATTGTATGTTGTAACTTTCTGGTTACATAAATCCATTTGGCTTTCATTGAGTATTGAGGCTTCAATCAATTGACTTTGGAGCTTTCAGTATCACGAAAATTGAGTTAATTCTGACTTTAATAACTATAAAGAAGCCAGATAAGTATAACCTATTTTGTTCCTATTCAGTATTAATTATTAGCTTATATCAAAAGCTACAGGTAAGCTCAATTTAAGTTAAGATTTCCAGCCTTCCTTAGAAGTGAAAAAGGATAGATATCTTCTGTTTTTATAAATTTCTCTTTTGATCAATAGCTTTAGTTAGATTTTTAAAGTCAAATTGGATACCAAAATGAAATATAATGAGAAATTTTATTTCTATTCATCCTTTCCTAAGAGGGGGAATTTAGAAGTTTATAATCACTACTGAAAAATCTTATATTGATAATGAAAATGATAAAATATTATAATTAATTGATAAGATTTTGATTAATAAAAAATATAATTGATTCATGTGAGTGGCAGGAAGTTTTTTTCAATTTGAACAGGTTTCCTAATTTCAAAGGCTCTTTAAACATCGTTATTAACTTCTATATCTGGTGAGAAATTAATAAGCAGCCAAAGAATTTATATTTTGAGAACAAGTCTTATTTTGTGTATAGGGATGTATTGCATTTATAAAGTACCAAGATTAATGGGAGTTATCTAGAAAATCCATTAAAATAATAAAGGATACCACAATCTTATATTTCATTTTGAATTCTGAGACCAATTTATACTCTTACCATATAGCCCCGCTTTTCTATCTACTGTTATTCTTGAAATGTTTTTCTATGGATCTCCCAAAAAATTCACTAATTAATTAAGAGGGCTATTGATAATCTCAAATTGATATACAATAGTATGAATTATTGTAGCCACAAATATAAACGTAATTCTTATCATCATCGATAAATTCAATATTTCTCAATAAAATGTTCAAAAAAGTTAATATTATTGAAGCTTTCAATAAAACAAATCATCAGTATTATATATAAAGATAATATAGATATTTGGTTATCATCATAAATCAGAGAAAATTATAATGAATAGGAATATGAAAGCCCTACCAGAAGAGATTATATCGGGTTTTGGAATCTTGAAAAAACATCCAAGTAATATAAATCCATTCCATCAATGAGCTTATTATACACTGACTCTTAATAATAATCAAGAACAATAACTCTACAAAAAACAATTATAATCTAAAAAGTATAATATTTATGAAAAACTTTCTGTGAAGGTTGTTATTTAATAATAAAATTGAAAATAAGGGAATAAATCAAAGTTAAGACATAAAAATAAGACATGAAATCCAAAAATGAAGAATCATGGGGTTTTTAGAGGCATTTGTGAATTTTACAAATATCTTTGAAGAGAATTTTACATAATTGGACAGTAAACTTTTTATTGGAAAATATAATCAATTCCCAATTTGTCAAGTCTTTATTAATTAAAAGTGTATAGCTCTTCATTATCATGTAATATTTCATTCATAAAATATATGTGATTACGGGAGTCATTTTACTAATTTATGGGGGGAAATGGTAGAAACATGGCTCTTTCCTTTCCTTAAAAGGCCTTATCCATTAAAAACATTACTTCAGAGGAAATTTAAATTTGAAAAATAAGAAAATCATCATTCAAATTAGTTTTCAACTTTAAATTTCTTAAATTTTAATCATAATTTCTATTACAGGTTCTATTATGAACCTCAATTAGCTTTAAGCTTCAGCTGAGTGTATTATTTTTTGGGCTTAATTCTAAAAATGATATATTTATTTTTCCTTTCTTTCATGAATATCCTGAAAGTAAACTTCTAATAAAAAGTCTCTTAATTTTGAATTTTGATTAATTAGGGGTTTTTCAAGGATAAATTCCAAGGAATATCCCTTGAAGAAGATTTGATTTCTGTGTATAAAAAAGATGGTATCAATATGTAATATGTGAAAAATTTAAGTAAATCAATTTAGAAATGTATTTTTCATGGATTTTTGGAGCTATTGTTTTTTTCCAGTTAAAAAGAGTAATTAATACTAAACCTTGGATTTCAATTTTTTTAAACCCTAATTACGCTTTAAAAGATTTGGAAATTTATTAGAAGTCTTTTAGTGAAAATTTACACTCAGGAAACTTGCAACCCGTGTTCAATTGGGATATAATCTGGTTTGAGCTTTAATATTGACTTAAAATTTAATCTTAAATCCTCAATAAGGTCAATAATTCTTTAATAAAGGAGAAAAAAGTTATTTTTTTGTTTGATATTCAAAATGTGGCCTAACCTGGAACCCTTGCCCCTTTTACCCCTTTTGTGTGTATTTTAAAAATTTGATTTGTTAAAGCCATACCATGGCTTTGGTCCATTTTTTGAGTCCATTAATTATCAACAATCTTTATGGAAAATACTTATTCCATTAAGTTAGCAAACACAAAATTTTCTTTTTAACATAATCTGTGTAGGTAAACATATATGTGATGTGACCTCAAGTCAATGCTAAAGTTAACAGTTTACAAAACCTCTGATAAAGTCTTAAGTGATAAGGATTCTTAATTGTTCTTACAGAATCCAAAGAGGTCTATTTTTTGTCTTAACACCTTGTGGTGTCACCCTAAGTCATTTTTTGTGTAGAATCTAAATATCAAATAATAATTATTACCATTCTTATAAAAAATTGATCTATAATAAAATTTGATTCAGTTTTTTTAGATCCAATTAATTAATCGCTGAGTGAATTTCCCAAATGGATAAAATACTATCTGTAGCCTCATGCAAATTCTTACATAACTCAGAAGCTCAAAGCTGTATTACCTCAATGCAATCATTTAATTCTAACATTGTATTAGATAATGTATAAATAAATGTAAAACTAAGTGAGTTTTTCTTATGTATTGGTCTCAAGCTTCTCTTGAAAAACAGTATACCTTGAGATATCTTAGAATTTTTCAAATTAATAATTCCATAATGAGCTTTGAGCTTTTCTTTGATATAAATACCTAACTCTAATAAAGTTTCAAGTAACATAACTCTAAATTTCTCATTTTAAACCAAGACCCCACTAAGAGCTGTATATGTATTTATTCAGGACTTCTGATAATAGCACTACATATACGTCCTAGTATATCCTATAAATATATCACTTAATTAGCTCAAGATTAATTTGATATGATATTATTTCAAAGGATAACTCAAGATTAATTATGTAAAATCAAAGCCTGATGTATTCTTGGATTATCAGCTTGAAGCCCATATATTCATAGTATATATTTTCTTTCAAGATCTTAAAGAGTAATATGAAAATATCTACAACTGGGACTTGTAATAATATTATACAGTGAGCAGCAATGGAACATTTTAGCTTCCCTAAGAAATTATCTATGAGATCTGAGAACCTTTGATAAAACTCAAAATTCATCTGATCAAAATATTCCCAAATAAAACATTGGATTATAAGTGGAAAAAGATAGAAAAACCCTTTCATTTCAGTTTAACTCAGAGCTTTCTTGGTCAATTGAAATCTAAAGAAAGGATTCTCAGAATAATGAATATTTTGTAGCACTAATATATCAGCCAAGGACTTTCATTTTTCTCATTTAATAATATTGGAATATCTAATAGCTCATGTGTCAAGATCTTGGATGTAATTTTGGCCTTATCAATTTAAATGAACTGGTTTTTAATATTTTTGGACAATATCCTATTCAGAAATAAATGAAAAAATATCATAAGTTCTTCATTTTTATTCCAACTCTATTCTCTTTTATATCAGTTTATCACTAATTGCTAATGATTCGTCTTACACTTCCTAATATCTTGATTTAAATATCCAATAACCATGAGAAAATATGCAATCCCTGTGGGAAGATGCTGCAAGCTCAACACCAGTCTCAGCATGATCACCATTCTGAATCAAAGATGAGTCCAACATGGATGTAACATTCCTATTGTTTGGTCATATCCTCAGCCACAAGAAACAAGCTCTTTTTAAATATGAAAATAATAACTTATCATGTAGTTTCTTCTGTTTGGATATTATTTCTTGAAAAATTTATTTAAATATATTCTAAAAGGGGTTTAGAAAAGTATATTAACATGAAAAGATTTTACATAAAAAATATTTATAACCATCTTTAGATCAACTACACATTCCAAAATTAACAGAGGATGTATCTTAGAATTGTAAATCATGCCCTATTAGTACAGTTAAACTGAGATGAACTATCATTACTATTGATGTTTCAAACTTCCTCATATTTTACCTTAATGAAAATCTAGTTATGCCTCAATAGAAAATTATTTATACATTCATTTTGAATATTAAATCTTTTGATTCAGTCACAAGTTTCCGTTTCTCTTATATAAGATTTCCGCTTTCTAAATCTTATAGCTCTCTTATAGCACAATCATTATATTTATCGCTAACTCAATCCAATCCACTTGTCACAAAATTAGACTTCGATCTAAAAAATACCTGACTTAAAATACAAATATTTGAAATATTTATTTATCTTAAAGAATCGAAGTATAGTGAGTCCTCTCTTTTCTCATATAATGTAATTCTATTTATTTTCATTGTGATAATACTAAAATTCATTTATTATCGTTAGTGATACAATTGAGACATCTAAACACCCAAGTTTTGAAATCCTTAAGCTTGTTGTCATATTTAAATATTTTCTTCAACCGTAAGGCTTAATATTATGGCTTGTTAATCTTAGATAAAATATTCTTGAAATATTGATACAAAGTGAATACTAATCTTGTATCAGTGTAAAAAACTCTGTCTCTAATATATCAGTTCTTTCCAATGAGCCTGATTCTCTCAGTGGTAGAAACATATGTGGTTCTTCAGTATCAAGTTCATATTCATCTTGATTCAAAAAAAGGAAGTACTTACGTTCCTAGTTTATTACTTTTTATGAGATTTCTCACAGAAGGAAACAGAACCATTACTTAAGCTCCATAACTTGTAGCTTACTCTTGAAGTCTGCTTTACTTTCTTATAATCTGTAATCAAATATTAAAATAAACTACTTTTCTTTGAACCATTCATTTTTTCAGTTAAGTCTTAAATCATCATTCTCCTTTTATAAGATATTACATATCTCTGGATTAATTCAAATATTTGGGAAATATTGAAGATAAAATATATCAACTCCAGCTCTGATAAATTTAACTACCATTAATTAAGGCAGGTAAGACATACATGGGAAATAAGGCATATATTTGGGTTTTCTCGAAGATATCCTTGATTTTTTTCGAGAATTTTCCATGGAATTTGTTTTTTTGAATTATTTCGAAGTTTCTGTTACATAAATTCAAACCTTGAAGGCTTGGGGCTAATATTGTACCCAATGAATAGTACCATTGTGCAAAATTATACATTCTTAAGTACATCTCAACAAATCATTTTCATATTTTATACAAATAAAATGGGGCCGAAATATATATATATATGCACTTGAGTGAGATACTTCTCAAATCATTTTCAATTAATGACTCCTTTCTATCTCAAATATGATTAATAAAATTCATTTGTTCAGTAACATATTGAGCTCATTGTTCATTAGATATTTGATTTTTTTTCTTTTTTCCTTTTCTCCTTTTGTTATTCAAAAATATATTGCAATATGGAAAGATTCAATTCAGGGATATTGAGACAGAAAAACCCACATATAAGAACCCCAGTCTATAAAGTATCAAAATTTTAATTATCATGGGCTTTACAGCTCTCAATGTGTTTAATTTAATCTCTTTGATATTTCAAGATGATAGTAATTATTCATATTTATCACTCTATTCTTCATATTGAGAATGAGAGAAATTTTCTCCTAAATTATCCTGTATAAAGATGGACTGTAAGAATAGAAGAATTAATTGATTCTGTAATTTCAGAACTTTGAAGGCCTATGAGGAAACTTTGTCTGGGTATATAGCCTTAATGAATCACTTATTACAGTTGTCAATTTTTTAAAGCTTCAAGGGTAAAAAATATAAATATTTCTTGATATTTTTTTAGTTTATATAATAGAACGCATACCTCATTAAAAAACATATAAATGTTTTTTTATGATTGATTAATAGCTTAAATAAAGATTTATATGATTGGATTGGTTTTTAAGGGAATCTTCTTAGTTATATCTATTCAAAATTTCAGGTCCAATATTTGAAGGAAGATTCAGTAAGTAATAAAGGGATACTTTCCTTTCTCTTCAAAAAAACTTCAGCTTTCTGGGTAAGAAAAATTCCAGAATCCTAAATTTCCAACACTGAAAAACAGACAGTCTTTTTCAGATGAGTTATTCTCATGTATCCACTCTTTAGTTGGTGATTCTAGAAATCTAACAATCCAAATTATTATATGTCAAAGCCAGATGAGCTTTTCAAAAGTATTTACAAAACAAAATTATCACATGAAGCCTTGAAATATACTCAATAACCTTCTATTTTGTGCCTGTGGGTCCCATTGACAAAGGAGAAAACATTCACTTTAAAAACTATAGAAGTTGAAAATTAATTATTTTGATTTTTCAAAAGAAATTTTGTAATGGCTTTAGTTTTCAAATAAGATTAATTAGCTTTAATATTCTTCATTAAACCTCTACTAATCTATGAAGATTTAAGCCTTTACCAAAACCTTTTCCTTTATAATTTGCTAATAATATATTAGCTGTATCTGTATATTATTTCGAACAGATATTCAAATTCAATTTGAAGGCTATTCATAAAAAAGGCCTCTCAAGATTCCTTTCATTTCATTCTAATTTAGGTGATCCAATTGAAAAAGATGTGAAAGTGTGTATTTATATCAATATAGCTGAAGATTTTTAGATGAATAATTTTTAGGTAAATTATGTATGAATCAGAATAAGCATCTCGTATCTGAGTTCATTTGAGAAATTTAGAAAATAATTTACATGAGTTATAGTTAGCCTTTAGTCACAAAACGGTTAGATAATCCAATTCATTATCGATAGGCTTCGTGGGACTAAGGAATACCATGTTATTTAATATATTTTCCTGATTAAAAATTCAATTATTTATTTCAAAGACAACAACCAATTTCAGTTATTCAATATCCCCTTAGTATATTAGGTAGTGAGCTCCATGGGGTTTCTCACAGAGATTGTTAAAAGTGTTAAGTAATTTGGTTCTTGTATCAGATTATTAGAACTATGTGGAAAAATCTAGCTTTAAGTTTTATATTATTCCATAAAAATTTGTGAAGGGAAAAATTATATGTGAAAATTTAATTAGTCATTGAATTTCAAACCATTTTTTTCTTTTTAAAAAACAAATATTAAGTTCATTTTTATATAATAGCAAATAGATCTTTGCATAACGAGTAGAATTAGGAATCATGGACCTCTGAGCTTCAGTTAATGTGGATAAAAATCAATTGTTTTTACTTTTACATTTGAAAATATATTTTGAATGAAAATTGGGGTTGAAGTAATATTCCAGCAGTTCACAATAATATGTTCTTATAAGCTGAGTACTAATGGATCTAATTTATAATGGTAAAATAGTACTGAGAACATTTCTATGCACTCATAGAAACTCTGGTAGAAACTCCAGCATGGAAATGAAAACATAATTATGTAGAGGTTTTTTTATTTATACCAATATACTTCAGCTAAGGTATTTCAGTACAAAGCTCTCAGAAACAATGAATATCTTTTGCTAGGATACAATTTTCAAGCCACCAATAGGTTTCCACCAATAATGTCGTCTTAAGAACTTATGTAACAAATCATTCAGTTTCTAATAAACTTAAAACTAGTGGTTTCTAATATGTTTAAGCTCTTATTATTGGATTCAGGCCTGAATTTTTGTTTTATATCTACCAGAAAGAACTCACACATTATTTTTTTTCTCAACTCATTTAGTTTTAAAATTTTGGGCTCTCGCCTCTGGAATAAAATAAAAGGAGTTCATAAATATATGTGAAGTTTGGAATTTGAAAAATCCATCCATCCATCATGTTTTGGATAAAAAATCTCAAACTTAAACAAAGTCAAGTGAGAAGCCTATCTGAATCACCTTCTAAAAAGTTTATCTGAATATATGAAAAGAGGGGCTCAATAAGAGGCTGAGTTTAGCAGTGAAATTTTCCACAAATTTTATACTTAAATGGAGCTATTCTGGAGTCTATTTTTTATCTAATTTACATTAATTATGATAATTAAATAAATAATAAATTGAAATCTTGTATTCACCTGAAATCACTTTAATTTCAGGATTTTTGAGAGAGTTGTGGATATCTTCTTTTCAAATTAATTTAAAATGATGTGATAGAAATAATTTTTCTTGCTAGTACTATAGCTTTTTTTGATCTAATTAGAAATATGAGGAGGCTAAAGCTTATTGTAAAGGAGGAACTGCAACCCTTTATTAGTTCAGGACATATTTTGAAATCATCATAAATTGAAAAATGGTCAGCTTTTACCTCTTTTTAAAGTGATATTACAGTATTTTGTTAAAAAAATATTTCATTAAGCAATAGCAAGTCTTGATATAAAGAGTTTTTTGCGAATTTTTTGCCAAGAATATAAAGTCGCTCCAAAAACCAGAAAGTTTTTTGAGATTATTTTTGGATTTTTTTCAAACTTCTAATGAGGAATGGATACTTAAATATTGTCATAATTGACAAAAAATCATTTGAAATTCTCAAGCAGTATTTTGAAGCTTTAGTTTCTTTGTTGGTGCCTTTCAATTACAACAAACTTCTTTATTTCCATTTTTTTTTTCTTCTAGGTTGAATATGGAATGTATCTTTGAAGGAAATTACAAAGATTTATATCAAACAAGCTCTGATTTCATGAGAAAAATCAGCTATATGATACTTTTTTTTGAATTACTTTGAAAAATGTTTTTTTTGACCTTGAGAATACTTAGGGGTACATGCACCTGGAATATTTTTTAAAATATTTGCGAATTTTGAGCTTTCATATATCCAGGGAATGAATTTTTATTAAGATACCAAATACTCAAAATGTGTAGTCTTCTTTGTATGATTCATGATCTAGGAGGGAAGGTGATTTTTATTCTTATTCTATCCCATGAATGTGAGGATGTTATCTATAAGTTAAGAAGCGTAAAAATACAAGAAATCTGAACAACCATTTACAATTAGGACAGAAATATTTCAGAAAATAGGAAAAATACTCTTATGTATGATATATTTTTCCATTGCTTCAAGCCCCAATCCTGTATTATCAAGATTTCCTCAAAAATACCATACCGGGTTTTAGGAAATTATGAGATATAAAAATTATTATGGCCTCTTTCAATTTGGATTTCTTTTATATTTTATCACTTTTACTCATAAAACCTTTTATATATCAAAAAATAAATACAAATCCCCTTTATTACCAAAATGGAAATTAACTAAAAAAAATTGAACGTTCTTGCATATATAAGAAAAATGGTCCTTGTATACCAGGAGACAAGTTGATTTGAGTCCTGGCCTCTTTTTATATGAGAATCTTTTTTAATATTTCAATTTTTCCTCTAATTTGGTTATCAATGAATTTTACAAAACACAATAGCAATTTTCCCAAGTAATAAACTTGATATCTACGGTGGGCTTTGTCTAAGCTCTCAGTTTTTCACTATATCCTTTTGAAATATGTGCACTATTTCAATATTTGTATCAGATTGGAATAGGGAAAAGGGACAATATACAAACATAGCAGAAAATAGCAGAAAATGCTTTATTTGCCTTCCAAACCTATTAAAAGAGAAAAAAATTGTGGTAAGCTTACATTTGATGTGAAATTTACTGTAGGTAGAATATTCAATCAAAATTTTCTATCATCACAGAGAAACTCTTATTCACATTGTTGAGATCTTACAGCCACAAATAAATATAATTGGAACTTCTAAATAATTACATTTGTGGGTTAATTGAAGATCATTCACTATCCCCATAATCATTCACAAAATATTCTATAAAATTTTCAAATAAATATTTTTTCTAAATTACTCTTTCAGTCTGAAAAAATATCAAAATACACTGTGGAATGAAATTTGGAAGCTTAATGAAATATTACCATAATCCAAAGCTTACAGAATATACAGTCATAGAAGCTCAAATGGATTTGTCCCCTAAGGGGGTTGATTATGTGTCCAACCACACGAAAATCAATCCTGTAACATGGGATTAAATCTTTTTTGAATTTTTTTCAAAAACATATTTGGGTCATTGTTAGCATGGAATTGATTGTTAAATGGCTGTTCTTAAACCAGGAGGAAGTTTATGTGAAAAATTCTTAACTTACGGTTAATAATATTCTTGATAATTGTAGATGTTATTTATATAAGCCGAGAGGAAAGAAACAAAGATATATACTGAATTTTTTTATTGTGAGTTAATGGTACTCATGTTCTTTTTGAATTCAAAAATATTTCCCAATTTCAAAAAATATGCATTTTAACAGCAGGCTGAATCAATGTATGCTATCAAATTTCTGAGAATTTATTAAGCAGAATTATTACCTTTTCTAGGAAAATGATGCTGAAAGTTCCAAAAATTATCGATTTGGAACTTTTCTTGACTTCCCACCACTTTTGTTTGTATTTCCCTATTCAATTCACTATAAAAAAAGAAACTATTACTAATTGTTTTTGCAATATCCCAGGATGTAATAGGATTAATACATAAAATTTGGTAAATGTAAGAAAGGAATATGTAAAGGATCTTAAAACACAAAGCTAAAATATTTGAAGTCAACATTTACTCACACTCTGAGAAGATTACAGTATTATCTTTCTTATAATAATTTGATTATTTTATGGATTGTAGTGTATCTTCTTTGCTTTAATAGTTTTCTTTTTAACGTATAGAGTCCCCTTTCATATTCTTATCCTTTTATACCATTCTTCATTTTTTTTAAGATTTTTTTTTGTAAAAATTTAGACATTTAGTTTTTTTATATTTTTTAACCTAATCTATCAATTTTTATTGATTTCTGAATTGATTATATATTTTTAATAATTTTTATTCTTTTTAGATTTCAAGTTTTTCAAATTTTCTGATATTTACAATTCTTTGATTTTCTTTAATATCTTTTATTGATTGAGATCATTATATTTCTGTAACTTGATTCATTAATCTGAGTTATTCTTTTGATTTTCTGAATTTTCTAATTTTTTCTATGTTTTGTGTCATTTTTTCATTCCTTGAATATATACAATTTTGGATATATTATTCAATTATTACAAATATTTTCAATCCTCTCAGCTTTTTTATAATTAATCTCTTCATTTTTCCGATCTTTTATTTTTCTGTTTTTTTTTAATTTTTAATTTTTGGAGTTATATCATTTTTTGTACAGCTCAAATACAGCTATACAGGTAATGCAGGTGTTCCATTCTAGTTCTCTGGGAAATCCTGGCGCACCTTTATTTCCTGTATGTCTGTATTTCAGTCACACAGGTATAATCAAAAGACATCAAAACAAAACATCAAAAATTGAAAAAATTTAAGAAGGTTTCAAAATGAATAAAGTTCAGCAAGTGTGAGCCTTAGAGGTAATTTCATATACCCAAAAGACCACAAATATAAAAAATAACATATTGATATAAATAAAATAAATTTATTTATATTATTAAAATAAAAATCAAAATATAAATATAAAATTATATTAAAAATAAAAAATTAATCATAATTTAAAAATAAAAAATACATTAAATTTTGTAAATATAAAATTACATTTATACTTGAAAAAATTAAGTAAAAATGAAACTTTAACAAAATTGTGAAAAAATAAATAAATTTGGAGAAAAGTTAAATAAAATTTATTATAACTTTTTATCCTATAAATAAACATATAAAATTTATTTCACCATTGGATTCCTCATAAAAAATCAGGTGGGGTCACCTCTGAGTGAAATTCTTGTAACTCAACTCTAAATAAGCTTAAATTAAGTTTTTAGTATTTTCAATACAAAAGTTGAAAATCCTCAAAACCTTAATTTAATTCACACCACATGTGGTGTTAACCATCAATTTTTGTGTTAAAATTGAGGTGTTGTGTTTAGTTTAGAAGTTATGAGGAATTGAAGTATTTTCAATTGAATTCAATTGAAATGTCAAAATGTGCGTGTGTATTACATAAGTGAACTTTTATTTACATATGAGGTGTCAATTATTACTGTATTGTACTGTACAATTGAATTGAATTACATATGTAAATTATAAGTATAATACATGATGAGGAATTAAAGGAAAAATAAATTGGAAAGATTAAATTTGGGGGGGGAAAAGGAACTCCAGCTCTAAGGGGGAGCTAGACCCCCAAACTCCTTGCTGACAGGCGTGGGATGTCAAAATTCACGCAAAAGTTCATCACTTTTGGCCTGGAATTGAGTTACAGGGTCTGTGGACTCAATTGATGATGAGGTTTTGATACCAACTGGGGTAGTTTTAGCTGTTGCCAAGAGGGTAAAACTACCCTTAAGATAAAACAATCATAATAAAAACAGTTTTAACTGGTTTCTACGCCTCTGACACACATTCTGACGTGTGTTGAAGGCTCTAGGCCTGGTATTGCTATAGCAATGGCTGATTTAAGGGTCTAAAATAGCTAAAAATGGCTAAAAATGGCTTAAACCAGCCCTTTTTGGTCTAAACCAGGGTTCAATGATGCCATAATTGGCTTTTCTGTTGTCAGACTGTTTTTCACGACTGACAAGAGTAAATTTTACTTTTGGAGTAAGAGAATTGATGGCTATAAAAGAATGTCTTCTTTGCCCCACTTTTCTCTTCATGTTAGAATCTTTTCCTTTTATTAATTAGTTTAAAACTGTTAAACCAATCAATCAAAGATTCCAACCACCACTTTTAAATCATTTTGATCCTTTTAACCACGTGAAAAAATCATTATAATCATTGTTTGTAACTCTTATAATCATTTTTACCCCTGAACCACCCCAAAAGTGAATTAAAGCATCTTTCATCACTGTAAACTTGGTCACTTTGTTTCCAAATTCACTCTGGTCACTTTTGGGCGTGTTATCTCTTTAATATTCTTTTTAAAGACTTTGTTCTTTAATTCATTGCTTGCAGTTCTTTGCTCAATTAATTCCAATTGAAATTGCTCTTGAAGAAATTTCTTTTGTAGCCTTAAAATATCTCTTGTAGAGTATTTTTTGGATAAATTTTTATTGTTGGTAAAACAATAAATTTTTATAATATTATTGTTTTATACTAATAAAGCTATAAACAATAAAATTGGCGTGTTTTCTCTTAAAAATAATATTTCATATAATTTTTAATTGATTTTTACCTTATACAAATTTTGAGGACAGGAAAAGTACTTGATTTTTAATCAAAGTTTCATATCCACACCTTACATTTGGGGGCCCAGCCGTGATATTTTACCTGTGACATATTTTTTTTACTCTTTTTAAATCTTTTTTCTTATATTGAAAAATTTAAAAACATATAAAAAATACTTATAATTCAAAAAACCCATAAAAAATAATTTTTTTCATATTATAAGTGAGGCTTGAATTTTTATTTCTTTTTTTGAAATATCCTTTTTTTACTTAATTAATTGGCTTTTTCATTAATTTTAGTGTCTGACAACGTGGTAAGACAAGAAAACATTGAAACAGCCTCAACAGTAACCAGCATTATCCCTGCCAGTACTGTTAATTCTGATCATAATAGCACTGTTATTGTGACTCAAAATAACCAGCCTGAACCAATATCTTCTGAATTGATTAACTTGGACATAAGTAATACCCTTCAGAAAGCTAAAAATTTGGCCAATAGTAAGTTTTTGAAGTAAAAATACTATTTTAAGCCTTTTTTAACTATAATTATGCCTTCAACCAGGTCAGGAGCCAGCTACAACCCCTCAAGCAGCTCCCAAAAAGGTAATAGACGTGATTATGGCAGAGGCCAACCAGGTACAGAAGGAAAAGGGTCAGTTGATGACTTCCAAACAACTAAAATGGGTCATTCTGAAGCTGATAATACCATTTTACCTTCAAAAAGAGCTGACACTGCCACAACAAGCCTCTGTGGACATATACAAAGCCAGCCACAGTGCATACAACAATGCACTTCAATTCAAGGAGTACCAGATCCTTGCAGACCTGTGCAAGAATTGCATGAATTCTTACCTGACAGTAAGAAAATTCTTGGGCCATCCCAACACTTGCAAATTGCTCAATGGATGGCATCCATTGATGGAGAAGAAAAACATGATGCTTTTGACACTAGAATGGAGGAAAAACAACCCTCCACCACCCAAACCAGTGCCAAAAACAGCCCCAGTGGCCAGCAACAGCAATTCCAACGTGAAAAAGCAGCCACAAACTCCAAACAAGGGCAAAGGGAAGGCACCAGCCCCAAAGCCTTACAGCCAGGGCTACAGAATCCCAAAGATTCAGCAGGATGCCATGGAAAATGTATTTCAGATGTCCAGAACCATGATGGAATTACAGAAGAAGGAGGAAGCTAGATTAAGGTTCCAGAAATGATTTCTGACATATTTGATTCCATCCCAGAGTTGTATAATGCTATAAATGACGTGAAAAAACATCTCTCTGATAAAAATGAAACCATTTGTAACAACATTAAAACAAACAACCTGAGTCTGTGCCAAATTAATGAAACACTTATGTGTTTTGAAAAAGTTTTGAGAACAATTAAAAATTCCAATAATGATAATTCTTCTAACAATAAAATAAATGAACAATCTGCCATTATTAAAGAATTAACAGATAAATATTCTAAATTCAATATTGATGACATAATTGAAACAAGAACTAAACAAGCCATAAATATTATCAAGACAGATAACAAGAAATTCCTTGATGACATTTCAAATTCATTTACTGAAGTAAAGACATATACCATTGCCTTGAAAAAGTGTTTTGATGCTTCACAAGAAGAAGTATCAAAATTATCAATGAAATTGAATCAAGTCACTGCTGATAATACAAGACAGACAGAGTTATGGCAAGAACTTAGACATAAAGAAGACATGTATAAAATTGAAGTAATAAATTTAATACAAAGCTTCCAACATGAATACAGAAATTCCCAAAGGTGTAGCAACAGTAAAATGAATGACATTGAACAAATACTGAACACCTTACCAAGAATGTCTACACCTCTAAATCAAAATGAGGGCACAAGAATTTCAAATCCACAAGTATTGGATCCTGATAATTCACAATTAAAAAATGAATTATCCACTTCTTTTCATAACTTGGGACCATCAATGGGCCAAGCACTCTTGAAAGAAGTTCCAAAACTTAAAGAATGGCCTCACTTCAGTGGTGAAGGAGAGTATGACCATATGGAATTCATTAGAGGTATTGACATGATCAAAGAGGATTTTGAATTACCAGACAGATTGGTAACAGCCAGGTTTAACACCTTGTTTACCAGATCAGCTCACAGATGGTACATCAAAATAAGACAAGCACATGGACACCAGAGTTGGACTTGGTGGAAAACCCAAATCATCAACAAATGGGCAAATGATGCTTGGAGGTTTAAAGTTGAAACAGCCTTTGAATCTGCCAAATTTAATGCTGATAAAGACAGAGCTTTACCATGGTTTTGCCAACAAAAGGACAGATTAACAGCATTATATCCTGACATTTCAGAGTTTATGATCCATAGAAAAATTCTGAGACAATGTGGAGGTGACTTAGAGCATGCTGTCAAAAGCAGGACTACTGAACAATCTTCAGCAGAAGATATTATCAATATACTAGAAGAAGTAACCACCAGAACCAAAATTGGTTCTAGTAGGGTGAATCTCAAAACAAGGTTTAATACACCTTGGAAAGATTCTGTGGACAAAAACCCCAAAGAAAATTCTGGTAATATTAAATATAAATCTGCAGACACAGTCAGAAAATGCCATATTTGCCAAAGCACCACCCATTTAGCCAATACATGTCCAAAGAGGGGGAAAATCAATGAAATTGACATTGAAAAGGAACCAAATGTTGAAAAAGAAGACATAATTGAAGACAATTCAGATGATAAGTCATCCATATTTTCTGAATCTTCAAAAGATATAGAAAATATCAATGCCACTTTTGACATCATGGAATCCTATTCCCACTTACCACAATTGAGCAATGGTCAAGTTGATTTATCAAAAGTTCAAGATGCACAACTTATGAAGACAAAACCAAACAGAGGAAAAGGTTATACAGCTGGTAACTCCTGTATAACAGAAGTGGTAATTGACAACAAGCCCACCAAACTCTTGCTTGACCCAGGAGCCTTCTGCTCTTGTGTTGGAAAATCCTTTCTTAAGACCTGTGTGCCAAATTTTGAAGACCAATTGTTACCAATTGATGGTTTAAAATTCAACAGTGCAAGTAACCCAATGAAAGCATTGGGAATCTTTGAGATCAATATCATATTCCCACACATAAATGGGAATTTAAGGATCACAGTTGAATTTGTTGTTATGGAAAATTGCTCTAGTACCCATTTTATATTGGGAAATGACTATTTGATCATGTATGGGATAGATTTACATAATAACAAAGACAGATACTTTACAATTGGAGACAATAAGCGCCAGAAATTTGCCTTTTTACCATTTAAAAGACAAATTACAGTAAACAAAGTATCACCAGTCAACTTAGAGTTAGAAAAATTCAAGTCTGAACAGTTAAATGAGGCTGAGATAAGCCTTCATCTGACTGATAAACAAGAAAATGAACTTTCTTCCCTTTTGTATGACCACAAAGGAGCATTTGCTACAGACAAAGAACCTCTGGGAGCAATTATTGGTCATGAAGTTGACATCATTCTTAACATTGAGAGACCTTATCCACCTCTCTTAAGAAGACCTGCTTATCCAGCAAGTCCAAAATCAAGAGAAGCTCTAGAAATTCATATCAAAGAACTTCTAGACCTTGGTGTAATAAGAAAAGTAGGCCACAATGAGGAAGTAGAAATAACTACACCAGTCATAGTGGCGTGGCATAATGGAAAATCCAGAATGGTTGGGGACTTTAGAGCTCTGAACACTTACACTGTTCCAGACAGATACCCAATACCAAAAATCCAAATTGCCCTTACTCAAATATCTCAAGAAGTGAATATAACCACTATGGATGCCCTTAAAGGATTCCATCAAAATGTGGTAACACCAAGAGCAAGAAAATACTTGAGAATTATTGTTCATTGTGGAGTGTATGAATACTTAAGGATGCCCTTTGGTATCAAAAATGCACTTTCACACTTCCAAAGAATGATGAATGAAATCTTCCCTGAAGAACTCTCAGAGGGATGGTTAATCATTTACATTGATGACATTATTATCTGTTCAAAGACTTGGGAGGAGCACATGTACAGACTATCAAGAGTTTTGACAAAAATCCAATCATTAAACATGAAAATCTCCTTGAAGAAATGTCATTTTGTATTTAAAGAACTTAAGGCACTAGGACATGTTGTATCTGGTTTGTCCCTTGGAATTGATAAAAACAAAGTTGCAGCAGTATTGTTAAAACCCATGCCTCAGAATAAGAAGGAAATTCAGTCATTCTTGGGTTTTGCAGGATATTACAGGCAACACATTAAAGACTTTGCATCCATAGCAAGACCACTTTATAAGTTGTGTGACAAAGACACAGTATTTGAGATGACTGTTGACAGAGTCAAAGCTTTTGAATCTCTAAGAGAAGGATTGACCACTGCTCCACTCTTACTGATGCCAGACTTTAAATTACCTTTCAAACTGTATATTGATGCATCAGGGGATGGACTAGGTGCTGCACTTCACCAAGTTCAGATCATAAATGACAAACCTGTAGAAGGACCAATATGTTTCATATCCAGACAAATCAAACCAACTGAAGCCAGATATGGAGCAAGTCAAATGGAATGTCTATGCCTTGTCTGGGCCTTGGAGAAATTGAACTATTTCTTAGAGGGATGTGTTTTTGAAGTAATAACAGATTGTACAGCTGTGAAATCACTTTTAAACATGAAAACACCTAACAGACACATGCTCAGATGGCAAATAGCCATACAAGAATACAGAGGCAATATGACTATTGTTCATAAGGATGGGAATATTCATAAGAATGCAGATGGACTAAGCAGATGGCCATTACCAAATAACATTGATAATCATGCTTATGTTCCAGAAGAAGCTTCACCACAAATTCCAATAGAAGGAATAAGTGTTACAGACTTGAACACCCCCTTCTTTGAAGAATTCAGAAATAGTTACACTCAAGATAAGAATTGTAGCATCTTATGCCAATTACTTAACAAAGACTGTAAAGACAACTCTCTAATACATGCCTTGGATGAAGTATGGAGAAAATCTTATAATGAAGGAAGATTTCACCTACTGGATGGTATAATTTACCACAGAACCAAGCACACATGTGTCATGACAGTTGTAGACAGGTCATTAATCAATCTTGTACTGAAAGAATGCCATGATAGTCCCTTTTCAGGACATCTTTCTGAAGACAGAACAAGAGAGAAAATGAAGACCTGCATATGGTGGCCAATGTGGCAAAAAGATGTTGCAGAGTATTGCAAAACCTGTGACAGATGCCAAAAGGCAAATAAATCCACTGGCAAAAGACTTGGAAATATGATGAAAATCCAAGAACCAAACAGACCTTGGGAAATTATCCATATGGATTGGGTAACTGGCCTACCACCAGGAGGTGACAGGAGCTATAATGCTTGCCTAGTAATTGTGGACAGATTCAGTAAAACTCCAATCTTTTTACCATGTCACAAAGATGATACAGCCATGGATACAGCTCTTCTGATATGGAATAGAGTAGTGTCATGGACTGGGATATTTACAAATATCATCAGTGATAGAGATCCCAAATTCACTTCAGCACTATGGACAAATCTTCACCAATTATTTGGCACTAAACTGTCTTTCTCTACAGCCTACCACCCACAAACTGATGGCCTGGCTGAAAGAATGATCCAAACCTTAGAGGACATGGTGAGAAGATTTTGTGCATATGGCCTTGAATTCAAAGATTGTGATGGATTTACCCATGATTGGTGTACTCTGTTACCAGCACTGGAATTAGCATATAAAACATCAATCCATGCTAGTACCAATCAGACTCCTGCTGTTCTAGAAAAAGGATGGAACCCCAAGTTACCCCAAGACTCCTTGAGGAAAGACTTAATTGAAATACATCCCACAGCTGCTAGCTTCAAAGGAATGCTAGACAAAGCTAGAAAGCATGCAGTAAGGTGCATGGAGGACTCTTTTGCATATGCTAAAGACAAATGGGATAAATCTCATGCAACTCCAGATTTCAAAGTGGGGGATCTAGTTCTTGTATCCACCACTAATTTCAATAACATCAAAGGATGTAAAAAGTTGAAAGACTCCTTTGCAGGACCTTTTGGGATTAAGGCCCTCCATGGAGAAAATGCTGTTGAAGTAGAGTTATCTGAAGAACTTAGCAATAAGCACCCTACATTTCCAGTGAGCTTGATAAAACCATATAAATCTAGTGATGCTGAGAAATTTCCCTTGAGGGATAAGGTTCCCCAAGTTATACCTCCTATTGAGACATCTGGTACTAAGAAAATAACCAAAGTTCTTAAAGAAAGGAAATTAAGAACCAAGAAAGTAAGGGAATACCTTGTTAGGTACAGTGACCCAACTTGTGAAGATGAATGGTTAGAAGAAAAAGATATACCAGAAGCTACCAAACTCCTGAGGAGATTCAGACACACTAGAAACACCAATATTACAAAGTAATATTCTTTTTTTAGGGGGAGGGAATGTGAGCCTTAGAGGTAATTTCATATACCCAAAAGACCACAAATATAAAAAATAACATATTAATATAAATAAAATAAATTTATTTATATTATTAAAATAAAAATCAAAATATAAATATAAAATTATATTAAAAATAAAAAATTAATTATAATTTAAAAATAAAAACTACATTAAATTTTGTAAATATAAAATTACATTTATACTTGAAAAAATTAAGTAAAAATGAAACTTTAACAAAATTGTGAAAAAATAAATAAATTTGGAAAAAAGTTAAATAAAATTTATTATAACTTTTTATCCTATAAATAAACATATAAAATTTATTTCACCATTGGATTCCTCATAAAAAATCAGGTGGGGTCACCTCTGAGTGAAATTCTTGTAACTCAACTCTAAATAAGATTAAATTAAGTTTTTAGTATTTTCAATACAAAAGTTGAAGATCCTCAAAACCTTAATTTAATTCACACCACATGTGGTGTTAACCATCAATTTTTGTGTTAAAATTGAGGTGTTGTGTTTAGCTTAGAAGTTATGAGGAATTGAAGTATTTTCAATTGAATTCAATTGAAATGTCAAAATGTGCGCGTGTATTACATAAGTGAACTTTTATTTACATATGAGGTGTCAATTATTACTGTATTGTACTGTACAATTGAATTGAATTACATATGTAAATTATAAGTATAATACATGATGAGGAATTAAAGGAAAAATAAATTGGAAAGATTAAATTTGGGGGGGAAAAGGAACTCCAGCTCTAAGGGGGAGCTAGACCCCCAAAATCCTTGCTGACAGGCGTGGGATGTCAAAATTCACGCAAAAGCTCATCACTTTTGGCCTGGAATTGAGTTACAGGGTCTGTGGACTCAATTGATGATGAGGTAGTTTTAGCTGTTGCCAAGAGGGTAAAACTACCCTTAAGATGAAACAATCATAATAAAAACAGTTTTAACTGGTTTCTACGCCTCTGACACACATTCTGACGTGTTTTGAAGGCTCTAGGCCTGGTATTGCTATAGCAATGGCTGATTTAAGGGTCTAAAATGGCTAAAAATGGCTTAAACCAGCCCTTTTTGGTCTAAACCAGGGTTCAATGATGCCATAATTGGCTTTTCTGTTGTCAGACTGTTTTTCACGACTGACAAGAGTAAATTTTACTTTTGTAGTAAGAGAATTGATGGCTATAAAAGAATGTCTTCTTTGCCCCACTTTTCTCTTCATGTTAGAATCTTTTCCTTTTATTAATTAGTTTAAAACTGTTAAACCAATCAATCAAAGATTCCAACCACCACTTTTAAATCATTTTAATCCTTTTAACCACGTGAAAAAATCATTATAATCATTGTTTGTAACTCTTATAATCATTTTTACCCCTGAACCACCCCAAAAGTGAATTAAAGCATCTTTCATCACTGTAAACTTTGTCACTTTGTTTCCAAATTCACTCTGGTCACTTTTGGGCGTGTTATCTCTTTAATATTCTTTTTAAAGACTTTGTTCTTTAATTCATTGCTTGCAGTTCTTTGCTCAATTAATTCCAATTGAAATTGCTCTTGAAGAAATTTCTTTTGTAGCCTTAAAATATCTCTTGTAGAGTATTTTTTGGATAAATTTTTATTGTTGGTAAAACAATAAATTTTTATAATATTATTGTTTTATACTAATAAAGTTATAAACAATAAAATTGGCGTGTTTTCTCTTAAAAATAATATTTCATACTATTTTTAATTGATTTTTACCTTATACAAATTTTGAGGACAGGAAAAGTACTTGATTTTTAATCAAAGTTTCATATCCACACCTTACAGCAAGTCTCAATAGAAAATAAATACAAAGGCTATGACTTTGAAGCAATTAAGACATATCATTAAAATAATAAATTAAAAAAAATCAAAACAATGAAAAAATTGAAGAAAGCAAAAATTAAAGTTATTAAATATTGAGAAAAAATAAAACACAAACTGAAAATTTTCAACAAACTTTTAAGTTAAATACCAAAACAATTAGTAAGAAAACATTTTATATAAATAATGAGAAATAGATCAGTAGTTTTCAAGAAATTAATTAAAACAACAGAATACAAAAGCCTTAAAAAAGGGAGAAAACAGAAGAAAGGGGAAACATTAAGAAATGGATAGCTTAAAGTTCATTTAACAAAAAATTAGAAAATCTAAAAAGATATGTAAAAGAACTCAGATATCAAAGCAGAAACATCAACAAATTATTTCAAAAAACTGAAAAATTCTAATTCAAAATCAATCAATGCGAAATAATTAGTAAAAGTGGAAAAGGCCACAACTATACACAAATCCATTTGTAAATTCTCAAGATACTACATATCAAAAGAAGTAAGAAAACAAAAAAAGAATAATATAAAAACTTCAAATTTAAAGATAAAAATATATAAATAAATTACATCTTTAAACAATGAAAATAAACAATGAAAGATAAAATGTTAATGAGAAATTAATATTTAATTTAGGAAAATAAAAAAAAATCAATCATCAATTTAGTATAAAAAATGAAAAACATCCAAAAGGAAAAATAACCAACATTATCACAAGTAAAAAACACAGAAAAGGGAAAACAAAAATCTGAAAACCTAAAATTCAAACTATCATTGAAGTTTGATTTTTCGATTTTTGCACAAAAAAAGTAAAGAAAAGTCTTTTAGGGCACAAATTGTGCATTTATAATGTATTAGAGTATAAAGACCTTTTTGACCAAATCAATAGTTTTTGGTGAGACAAAAATAGCACTTAAAGAGTATTTCTCATAAAAAATGAATATTAATGTAAGAAATATGTCAAAAATTTCTGTTTCAATACTTCCTTGTTAATTTATTGGCTTGGTCAAGAATATTTAAAGTGACTTCTGAAGGCTGTTCAAGACAGAAAAATTCAAGTTATTTAGAAATAATGATTCTTTCGGAAATGGGTATACAATTATTTCTTTTATCAATTCCAACAAAGAACTATGAAGGAATTTTAGGAGATTTAAAAACCTCAAAGGATTAAACTCTTCTATTATATCATTGATTGATGCTATTAAACTTCAAACTGATTCATTTACCATGTAAAATATCTTTTATAAATTATTGAAAATTTTATGAAAAAATCAAAATAGCTAATTTTAAGGATCTCAGCTTTGGGGTGATGGGGAACATATTGAAAGGTTCATTGTTAATTTTCGGCTCTTAAATATCTATAGAATCAATTTGCTACAGGAAGAAGGGAAAGAAAGCTTGTAGAAATAATATAGAAATTGTCACAGGGGCTCTTAGGAATCATAAGAGTGTCCTGGCACTCAAGAATAAGGGAGCTCACTTGGAAGACTCCGGAGAATCAAAGAAATAAGAAATAATCTATTTCTTTAGCGAGAATAATTCAAGTACAAGATCAAACCAAAAATAATAAAGGAAGCCAATGGCAAAAGATAAAACCAAATAAGTCCTTTGTTTACTATTTCAACCTTCCAGAAAGAACAATGGAATAAGTAAAGGATATGACCACCAAATATCTACTGACAGGAAAGAAAAGAGGTACAAATGACTGACTTAATAATATCAGTATTCACTATCAATATGAATGTAAAAAACAATAAAATTAATTCTATTAGGTTAAGGGTGTTGGTCAACACACATAAGCCCTTACATTTTTTTACCAATTTATGGCCAAAACATGTAATTTTATGGTAAAAACATGTAAGTGGCCTATTTTTTGACAAGATTTCCTCATGCTTAGTTTGGAGGATATTTTCTTTTTCTTTTTCCATATTTTTTCTGACATGGGATGTCAATATCCTCAAATTTCTTCAATTTTTTTTTGTGCCAAATTTCTCCAATTTGGAAAAATGGCATATTTTTTGAAAAAAAATCATTAAAATGTTCCCATTTATTAATTTCCATAATTTTTTTTCAAAAATGAAGTGAATAATCTTTGGAATCAAAACCAAGAGACACAAAATTTTGGGATTTTTTTTGGTGGGACAATTGTAGGCCCAAAAAGTGCTTTTTTATGGTTTTTGTGTTCATGCTTGTAAGTAAATTAAAAATGCCATTTATGAAATCCATAGAATTTGAAATTTAATTTATGGAATTAGTGGTATTTAAAATGCAATTTATGGCATTAACAGTGCCATAAATGGCATCAACAATGAAATAGTAATTCCATAAATGGCATACACATTGCCAAAAATGGAATCAAAAGTGCCACAAATGGAATCAAAAGTGCCATAAATGTCATCAAAAGTAGCATAAAAATGCTGTTTATAGCATTAAAAAAGCCATTAATGGAATAAACAGTGATGTAAAAATGCCACTTATGGCATTAACAATGCCATAAATGGGTTTTTTCCAAATACAGGTGTTTTTTTTAGCTACATTTTAATTAAAAACACCCCTTATGTGTTTTTATCAATTTATGGAAAAAAATGTAAGGTTTTAGTAAAAACACATAAGGCCTTACATGTTTTTACCAAATTTCTTACATGGGCTTACCAACACCCTAGATTAATTAACTGTGGGAAAACCCCCCAAGGTTAAAAGGACGGCTGGTATATGTGAAAATCTGAGATATTGACTCATTCAGGCTGACAAATAGTCTGTATTGATTGCTTGAGGGAATGTACATCTGGCCAAATTGGGAAATGAACTGGGCTGAATGATCTTCCCGGGTTTATAGCTGAAATACAGGCCTCTATGGAACAATACTTTACTGAATGAATGTGGTTTCCAAGGTGGATTGATGGAGAATTGACACTTTACAACTGATTTGAAACTGCCTCTTGAATATTTCTTGAAATGAAAACTGCATGCCTGAAGGCAGGCGATACCTTATGAGTGAGGTGATTGGTGTTTATGAAAACACTTTGAGCTGAATCCTTGATTAATTTTCCTAAAAATTTTATTCCATATAGGCTGAAGAAGTATTTTTCAATTTGAAGAATGACTCCTTGATTTTGTCACCATTGAATTTCCGGTGAAAAATATGAATAATTCTGCATAACACTATTTATAGCACATCTGGTTATTGAAACAAAATGGCAGCCAAAAGGCATCTGGAGGATGGCCTTGAAAGAAACTGGGTTTGAGGGCTTCAAAGGCTTTCTGGGTGTTTTTGCCAAAACCATCCTGTACAGGATTGAAACCTTATTTGTGCAAAAATTCACAAAAATGTGCAAATCCAGAAATTAAGCCCCAAATGGTCTAATATGGCCATTCAGGCCTAACTTCCTGCCTTATTCCATTACTAAGGTCCATGTGATTTCACATCACACATACTTGTTTTATGCTAAAGCACATCCCTTTGGTGATGTATTCCCCATTTGATTTTACATCAACCTAGATAAAACTGATGAAATAATTTTTATTAAATAAACATTAGTATAGTTTATTTTGCATAATCGTCAGGCTGTTGCTTTAATACCAACTAAGGGTTGAATTGTGAAGTCAATTACTAATCATGTGGAATCAATTCCCCATGATGAGATTTTTATTTCACATGATGAGTAATTGATTCCCCAATTAAACATTTTATTGTTATTGCATTAATCTATGGTTGATATTACATCAAAAGCCCAAGTTTTATTAAAAATAAACTAAACTACTTTTTATGTAATAAAAATTATTTCATCAGTTCTATCTAGGTTGATTTAAAATAAACAAATAATGTGTGATGTGACATCACATGGACCTTAGTTATGGAATAATTCATATTTCCCATATTTCATGGGAAAATGGCATATTATGTCAAAATGCACCAAAATGTGCAAATTGTGAAGAGCTGTATTTAAAGCTTGAAAATATTAATAAAGCCTTTTGGTTTCATTTCCCCCTTTTACTTTAAAAAAGTGGCCTGATGATGGTGAAGGGGTGAATTTAGCCCCAGATTCTGAAATGACCATAAAAGGTAAAAAACGAGAGTATAGCCAATTTGGCCAAAATGATGGCTATGGAATTGATATGACATAAAATGGTCCAAGAGTGTTATTTTTAATTCTTGTGAAAGAAATCCAAATTTGAAATTTTTATTGAGAAGTATATCAAGTTCTATTGACAGTGCAAAGTTGCCATATTCCCCCTTATATTGAAAATTTGGGTGAAGCTTTATCTTTACAGCTCAACATTACAAATATTGAAATCAATTAAATTTATATGCACTCCGATTCCAATATTTCCTGCATTCTTGGTATTAACCAACAAACATAATATGTTTTCTCAAAATATAGGGGAAAGATGTTGAGTATCCAGAAGGAAATTACTAATGAGGATAAAAGCTTTTTAAGGGGGTTATTAGGTCTTGAGGAAATCAATTAAGGCAGATATAATTTTCATCAAGGCTCATATGAAGAAAAAAATTCTAAAGTCTTTCCCTTTTTCATGAAGTCCACAGTTTAATAACTTCCTGTCCAAATATTCCATATTCAATATTTCTCAGAGATTTCCAATAAAATTTGATGAATCTCTTATTTTCAAATTAAAATTGTAATCATAAATACATATTTAAGAAGATTGAAAACATTTAATTAATCAAATCTATTGTCTCAAGGTTGTATAGCCTACTATAGTAAAAAGAATTAGATTTATCTTTATTTCAATTCACATCATATAGATTCTTCTAACAGAGATAAATAATATCAATTTCATCCAATTTTTAAAATAAAACACATAATGAGAAAAATCCTCTTTTCTTAATGTTCTTTGTCTTGACCCAATTCTATGAAAAAAAGAATGGAATTTCTTATTATAATGGAAATGAGCTTTTATCTCATATGAAATCCTTCCTTAAAGATTATTTAAAAATAAGGATTCTATATCTGGTCATAAAAGAACTCAAATAGTGAAATTGAAGGAATTATTTAAGTAAGTATAGCTCAAGCTATCAATTTTTTAAAAAAAATATTTATATTTCGCACTTTGAAAACAATTTTAGATTTCTTTTACTCTTAATAAGATTCTATCTATCATGAGCTAACATCTGACACATATGAAAAGAATCATATGAATTGAATAATTTATTTTGGATTTTTACTAACATGTGTTTTCAACCACAAGTCAAGTTTTTCTTTAAATTACTTAATAAAACTTTATTAATCAATAATTTATATAATTTTCTTATGAGACATCAATGTGTTTTTTAGTTGAGCTTCATGATCTAAACTTTCTTTTGAGAATAGGATGGATATTTACTTTAACCTATATGTATTTTAATATTTAAGAGAGATTTAAGAATAAATAATTGAAATTTCATCGATTTCATGTGCTTTTTATTGAAGAAAAAATAATGATTAAAAGTTTCAAAAGTATAAATATACCAAATATGTGGCGAAAAATGATGATTGAAGAACCTCATTAAATTCAAAGACACGTCATGGGAGTTTAATAATAGGAATAAATTTCTATTCTAATTAATTTAGCACTTCATCTTTTATCAAAGTTATATAGATCACTGGATAAGGTGATATAAAAATTCATGATTTCTAAATGTCTTTTTAGCCCTTTAGATTTTTTATTAGATATTACTTAAGCCAATTCTAATCTCTTGTGGATTCATAGAGCCGAAATGATAATATCGAGGCGATTATTTTGATAATAAAGCTCCACTTTTTTCCAATTGCAGAAAACTCAAGAGATAATGTAAGGAAATTATTCTACTCAGATTAATTCCGAAAATAATTTTTCAACTATAATTTTAACATTTATACAATTATAAGCTAGTTTACCATGATTCCCTCTGAAATAGGAGTTGTAGAAGGCTTAATTTTTCTTATTCTTTTAATGAATGGAAAACATCAATATTTACTCATGAGTTGCACTTTTCAAAAGCTCACACCAAATTAATCAAGATCCACCTTTGCCAAAAATAAACATTTTTTTCTGAAAAAGGGAAATTGCAAAATCCCTTGAATGAAATATCCAGGGGCTTTACTAAGTTTGTATATATAAAGGATAGAAGATATAACAGAATCAACAATTATCCCCAAAAGGAATGGAAGAGATAATAATAAGAATTACATTGCTTATTATTTGATGTTTATCTGAGCTTAATGGAGTTCCTATCATTATTAACAATTTGAACTTAGATTATTAATATCTATTTAGAAATTTCCACCGATTTTTTTAAAAAAAGATGATATTTTTATGCTTATATGAAGAATGGTTTCCTTCAAATTTCAAATTTCCTCAAGTTGAAGAGAAATTTGGAATATTTTTATCTGGTTGTAGAAGTTAGAGAATAAAATTTTTCTTTGATTTGACCTTTCTTTTCATAAGAACTGCTATTGGTCATGCTATGAGAATTCAAGTATCAACTTTTAATCTTATGTTTCTATCAGGAATTATCTGAAAAAAAAAAGGGTTAGTTTTTTTTCCAAAATATATTGAGAGTTGAAGCAAAATGATTTATTATTTCTCTTATCAAAGTGCTAAAATAGTTATTAATAATCAAATCAAGAAAAAAAATATTATTCTTATTGAGCTGAGATCAATTGATAATCCTCATAGAACAAAAGATACTCTTCAGATCAGGTGTCTTTTCTCAATTTTGGCGAATTTTCAGGCGGAGTCTATGTAGAAACTATAAGATAGTAATTACAAGAGCTATCTATGACTGTGACACATATAAATGGAGTAATAATATAAATTTAAAGGGCTCTACTATCTGGAAATAGTGGTGATGAGTCTTTTGAAAGCCCTTTTTGCAGTGGTTATCAATTGTATTATTATTATAAACATGCAAATAATTGATATTATAATTATATCTTGATATATTCTAAGTTTTCCTTTTTTGAGGACAGTTTAACCAGGTAATAATAAGCTGATAAGATTATGGGGGTTTATTCCTAGGGGGGAAGCCTCCTTTTATCCAAAATCAGGGTAGAAAGAGGTGGATGACCTCTTACCATGTTTATAGAGTGAAATATTTTGCTCAGGTAGCTGGTTTGTGGTTCAATAAAACCAGAATCACTTGTGTAAGCTCTCAAATGGGGCTTCAGAACCACATCTTAACCATTTTTTACCCACAAGAGGTGATATTTTTCACCAATTGAAGGCTCAGGTGTATTCTACAAGCCAGTACAAGACACATATAATTAGGTAATAGTCATGTCTGGGTGACCCTTATTACTCATGTTATGATGGATCAACGTAAAAAACATTAATTGGGGGGCTTTGACACCTCATAATTCAATTTTATGTAAACAATTCCCAAAGTACCACTCAATGCAGCTTGGAGTGGAGCTTTACAATCTTTATTATGGATTATAAACTATCAAAAAGCCTCTTTACAGCATTGACACCTCATAGTTCAGCTATATGGGATATTATCCCACAGTAACACTTGATGTGGGAGTATAACCTTTAATATCTAATAACTATGTCAGTTTTTGAGATACAAGGAGCAGAAGAAGCTCAAATTGTATCCAGCTCTACAATATGGTTACACTTTGGACCCACTTTGAGTGAATTATACCAAAGCTATACAGGTCAAAAGGCTTTTTACATTTTTGTAAAATAGTATTTTTCTTATGCTTGAGAGAAAAATGCCAATAACATCTTGGAAGCTTATAGCACAGCAAAAAGAGTTGGATTTTTATGTATTTCTGCTGTAGTCCTTCTATAAAATCTTTGATTTGACAGGTCGCTAATCAAAACTGTGGAAGTTAGATTAGAGGTTAAAAAATAGTATTATCAAGTTGCCCAAATATTATTTTTATGGTAATTTCTGATCCATTGGTGCTACATCCTTGGAATTGGTACTATTGGATCACCCTTATTTAGAGCTTCGGTGAAATACCTCATTGGGTTTTTTATTTTTTCCAATCTCTGGATTTTAGATTAGAGGTTACTATTAAGGTTTATGCTCAGAAAGAGTTTTTAACCTTAATAACTTGGTTAATTCTTATTTTTTGTTAATAAGAGTTTTATTTTCTGAAAGGTTAATCTTTCCTCTTTAAGATGTTCAAGCTTACATATTACCTTGTTTTATCTCTGTCATTTTTTTGTGGCCTTATTGTACCATCATTAGTTTGAGTGAAAAGGTGTGTGTTTCACCCTTTCTTAGGTACCATGTTTGTGGTACTTTTGGATGACATGCTTGTGCTGTAGTTTTGAGTCACAGGCTGATACCAATATAGCAATAAAAACCGTTTGGAGCTTAGCTCAACGATGTAATTTCCACTTGAAAAATACTATGAATAATTCTGAAGTAGTTGAAAAAATTAATTTTAGGTTCAATCGATAATATCAAATATATTTTAAAATTTCCTTCAAAATACTTTTATTAAGACATTTATAATTAAATAAATTAAATCAAAAATTTCTTTCTAGAAATGATGAACTCTGTCATTTTGAGGTCTTTGCTCTTTAAAAATTGTAATTCAAAGACCTTTTCATATAAAACCTATTCTAAAGGCACATATGTGAGGACATATGTTACAGCTATCCAATTACATTAATTATCTCATTTTTCATGATATATAATTTCCTCAAAGTTTACAAAGGCTGTTAAAAACCAAAAAATTACTCATTTATTTTCCCAATTTAAAGCTTGAAAAGTAGGTGAATCCAAATTCATTACATATTTCTTTTTCCACTGTTTAGGAATAATGAATTAATATATGTAAAATTTAATTGTATTATAATTTAGAATTTGAAAGGACAAAAATTATATTTTAAATCAAATGAAGAATTCCTCCTGCTCTATGGGGTAGGCTCAAAACCCCTGGGATGAAGGGTTAGTAGTAATTAGCAGATATGTTACGATTTTCGATTCTGATTAATTTTTGCTAAATTAAGTAGGATCAAAAGCTTTCCTTCAATTAATAAGGGTGATACTTCAACAGGGATCCATTAAATAAGTAATACTTTCTTAGAATATTGATCTAAGAAATTGAAAGGATGAGATTTCTTCAATTATATTAATTTTTTCAATTTTAAGATCCAGATCCTCATTCAATATTTGTGGGAATCTTTCCAGAAATACTTGAAATTATAAGTTCCTTCAATTGATCTATGTAATTCTCAGTTATTATGAGCAGAACGCCTATATATCCCAAAGATTTCAGCTTCTATTAAATCAACTAAAATTATAAATGAAGCAATCCAAAAATAGATCTGTGTAAAAAAATCCATGTTGGGGTCATGTTTGATTCATCTTAATTTCAGGTTTAGAACCTGTTTGACCTGCAGCACCTGACCCCAGGGTCTGTATTTTTTTCATGGTTAATTTTTATTCTCCTCTTCACTCAATATAATCTTATTCAAGTGCTCTTATTACTTTAAAGATCTAATTTCATATTATTAGTGCATTAATTCAGGTACTGAATAGAAATTTTAATTAATTACTCATTGAAATACAGCTTCAAATTTCTTTCTATCCATCTGAAGCTATTGATTTATATGTAATTTCATTTGGAAACAATAGCTTTCTGTCAAAAGGGAAGAATATTCCTTGAAAAACTGAAAAATATTTATTTATTTTTATTAGAGTTTTTTACAGTTTATTATATGGGGGTCAGTCTCCTAGAAGTGATTATCTAAAAGGGACTTCAATCTAGCTTTAATTAATGATATGTGATTTATTTCTAAGATTATTTATTTAACTATAAAAATATATATGCATGAACAAAAACTTCCTCCCATATGGAATCAATGGTTATAGCTTTGCCACCAATTAGCAAGTTCAATCCAACTGTTTAGAAAATATTGGGCTTTAATGGGTGAATTATTGAAATCCTCTTAATTAAAGTGATACTGAGCCATGATATGGGAAACCATATTGATTTAAGCTGGGATTTATTCTATCAACCTGAAGCATTTCACCTTCATTTTTTTCCTGGAATTAGCCTTCAAAAACCCGATTCATATTGATAAATACTTGAATTCTTAAGTAATTGGGTATTCTTTGGTAAGTTCATAGTGATAGAGGGGAAAAAATATATAATTCCATATAAAGAGATTATTAATTTTATTCCTCATTGACGCTTTAATATGTGTCTCTGAGGAAACTGCATTATTTATATGATATATCTTGAAATTCATCCTTAAAAAATTGATAGGCTTATATATATATTAAATCTTTATACATAAACGTTGTTCATAAAACCAAATTTCTTCTTAAATTGAAATATTTTTGTTGTAATTTGGTCATAAGTCTTCCTAAATATAAAGTTATCTACTAAATAATGGTTCAATAATTTTGAATAATTTCTAGTGGCATATTTGGCACCATAAGGTGTTAATATGAAATCTTTTTGAAAAACAAAAGTTTTTCCCTGTACTGAGAATTTTAATATGGTAATTTTAAGAATTTTTAATGAAAAACACACCCAAATAGTTCTTTTGAACTTGATTCTTATATAAAATCAATATTCTAAACATCCATTTTTTTCCCAATTATAAACATTTATCTAAGAATATTCCACAAGGATTTATGGCTACAAAAGAGTTTCTACAATAACCATTCTCTTAATAGTTCTTTTGAACTTGATTCTTATATAAAATCAATATTCTAAACATCCATTTTTTTCCCAATTATAAACATTTATCTAAGAATATTCCACAAGGATTTATGGCTACAAAAGAGTTTCTACAATAACCATTCTTTTGTATCAGTTAAATTGAATGCTTGAAGATACAAATATAATACATATTATCAAAAATAATATCAAACTATAAAAAACCACCCAAAGATCACTATAGTTATTATAAAAAATGAGTGAAAAGCTCTATACTTATTAAGAATACTTCAGTTTAAGTTTGGTTTTTATCAATTTTTAAAAAGATTTCATAAGTTACAAAAATAAATTTTGATAATTCTTTTACATGGCTGGGAGATTTAAGTTGATAAGAAATGGTTTATGGAATCTATTTTTAGTGGCTCAAAGGTAATCCAATCAGTTATCAAATTACAAAGGAGCTAACATGAAATTTGAAGGGGGGTGAAAGAAGAAATTATTTCATATTCTTAATTTCTCTTTTTATTAAGCTTAAAGGAGTCTTCAACCATCTTTGAGAAATATAATTTTCCGTTTTAGAATTCCAAAACATCATCTTATATAGTAAAAGATGGTTTTTATTCTTCAAAACATTCCAGAGTGTGTTTGAAGTCCCTATAAAACAGCTAAAAACTTATTTTTTCAGTTTTTTTTGGCTCAAAAATAGCTTTACCCACTTCGAAACAATTAAGACTGACTTGGTTTTCATTGAGAACACATGATCAATTTATTCATAGCTTCTGTTCATCATAGCCAATAAAAAATTAATCATAATTTATGTGAACTCTGAAATTAAACAATAAAATAATGTATTTTTGGGGAGTATTAAACCTTCTGAGACAAGATTACTGTTTCCCCTAAAAAATTAATAATTCTGTGAGCCTTAGAGGTAATTTCATATACCCAAAAGACCACAAATACAAAATTAACATATTAATATAAATAAAATAAATTTATTTATATTATTAAAATAGAAATCAAAATATAAATATAAAATTATATTCAAAATAAAAAAATTAATTACAATTTAAAAATAAAATTACATTAAATTTTGGAATTATAAAATTACATTTATACTTGAAAAAATTGAGTAAAAATTAAATTTTAACAAAATTGTAAAAAATAAATAAATTTGGAAAAAAAGTTAAATAAAAATTATTATAACTTTTTATCCAATAAATAAACATATAAAAATTATTCCACCATTGGATTCCTCATAAAAAATCAGGTGGGGTCACCTCTGAGTGAAATTCTTGTAGCTCAACTCTAAATAAGCTTAAATTAAGTTTTTAGTATTTTCAATACAAAAGTTGAAAATCCTCAAAACTTTAATTTAATTCACACCACATGTGGTGTTAACCATCAATTTTTGTGTTAAAATTGAGGTGTTGTGTTTAGTTTAGAAGTTATGAGGAATTGAAGTATTTTCAGTTGAATTCAATTGAAATGTCAAAATGTGCGCGTGTATTACATAAGTGAACTTTGATTTAAATATGAGATATCAATTATTAATGTATTGTACTGTACAATGCAATTGAATTACATATGTAAATTATAAGTATAATACATGATGAGGAATTAAAGGAAAAATAAATTGGAAAGATTAAATTTGGGGGGAAAAGGAACTCCAGCTCTGAGGGGGAGCTAGACCCCCAAAATCCTTGCTGAAAGGAGTGGGATGCTAAAATTCACGCAAAAGTTCATCACTTTTGGCCTGGAATTGAGTTACAGGGTCTGTGGACTCAATTGATGATGAGGTTTTGATACCAACTGGGGTAGTTTTAGCTGTTGCCAAGAGGGTAAAACTACTCTTAAGATAAAACCATCAAATTAAAAACAGTTTTAACTGGTTTCTACATCTCTTACACACATTCTGACGTGTTTTGAAGGCTCTAAACCAGGTATTTCTATAGTAATGCCTGATTTAAGGGTCTAAAATGGCTTAAACCAGCCCTTTTTGGTCTAAATCAGGGTTCAATGATGCCATAATTGGCTTTTCTGTTGTCAGACTGTTTTTCACGACTGACAAGAGTAAGTTTTACTTTTGGAGTAAGAGAATTGATGGCTATAAAAGAATGTCTTCTTTGCCCCACTTTTCTCTTCATGTTGGAATCTTTTCCTTTTATAATTAGTTCAAACATTGTTAAACCAATCAATAAGAGATTCCAACCACCTTTATTAAATCATTTTAAACCCTTTAACCATGTGAAAAAATTGTTATAATAATTGTTTGTAACTCTTATAATTATTTTTACCCCTGAACCACCCCAAAAGTGAATTAAAGCATCTTTCATCACTGTAAGCTTTGTCACTTTGTTTCCAAATTCACTCTGGTCACTTTTGGGAGTGTTTTCTCTTTAATATTCTTTTTAAATACTCTGTTCTTTAATGAATTGCTTGCAGTTCTTTGCTCAATTAATTCCAATGGAAATTGCTCTTGAAGAAATTTCTTTTGTAGCCTTAAATATCTCTTGTAGAGTATTTTTAAATAAATTTTTATTGTTGGTAAAACAATAGATCTTTATAATATTATTGTTTTATACTAATAAAGTTATAAACAATAGAATTGGCATGGTTTCTCTTAAAAATAATATTTCTTACTATTTTTAATTGATTTTTACCTTATACAAATTTTGAGGACAGGAAAAGTACTTGATTTTTTAATCAAAGTTTCATATCCACACCTTACATTTGGGGGCCCAGCCGTGATATTTTACCTGTGACATATTTTTTTACTCTTTTCAATTTTTTTTTCTTATATTGAAAAATTTCAAAACATATAAAAAATACTTATAATTCAAAAAATCCATAAAAAATATTTTTTTTTTCATATTATAAGCGAGGCTTATATTTTTATTTCTTTTTTGAAATATCCTTTTTTTTACTTAATTAATTGGTTTTTTCATTAATTTTAGTGTCTGACAACATGGTAAGACAAGAAAACATCGAAACAGCCTCAACAGTCACCAGCATTATTCCTGCCAATACTATTAATTCAGACCATAATAGTACTGTTATTGTGACTTAAAATAACCAACCTGAACCAACATCTTCTGAATTGATTAACTTGGCCATAAGTAATACCCTTCAAAAAGCTAAGAATTCGGCCAATAGTAAGTTTTTTGATGTGAAAATACTATTTTAAGCCTTTTTAACCATAATAATGCCTTCAACCAGGTCAGGAGCCAGCTATAACCCCTCAAGCAGCTTCCAAAAAGGTAATAGACGTGATTATGGCAGAGGCCAATCAGGTACAGAAGGAAAAGGGTCAGTTGATGACTTCCAAACAGCTAAATTGGGTCATTCTGAAGCTGATAATACCATTTTACCTTTAAAAAGAGCTGACACCGCCACAACAAGCCTCTGTGGACATATACAAAGCCAGCCACAGTGCATACAACAATGCACTCCAATTCAAGGAGTACCAGATCCTTGCAGACCTGTGGAAAAATTGCATGAATTCTTACCTGACAGTAAGAAAATTCTTGGGCCATCCCAACACTTGCAAATTGCTCAATGGATGGCATCCATTGATGGAGAAGAAAAACATGATGCTTTTGACACTAGAATGGAGGAAAGGCAACCCTTCACCACCAAAGCAAGTGCCAAAAACAGCCCCAGTGACCAGCAGCAGAAATTCCAACGTGAAAAAGCAGCCACAAGTTCCAAACAAGGGCAAAGGGAAGGCACCAGCCCCCAAGCCTTACAGCCAAGGATACAAAATTCCAAAGATTCAGCAGGATGCCATGGAAAATGTATTTCAGATGGCCAGAACCATGATGGAATTACAGAAGAAGGAGGAAGCCAGATTAAGATTCCAGAAATGATTTCTGATATATTTGATTCCATCCCAGAGTTGTATAATGCTATAAATGACTTGAAAAAACATCTTTCTGATAAAAATGAAACCATTTGTAGCAACATTAAAACAAACAACCTGAGTCTGTGCCAAATTAATGAAACACTTATGTGTTTTGAGAAAGTTTTAAGAACAATTAAAATTTCCAATAATGATAATTCTTTTGGCAATAAAAGAAATGAACAATCTGCCATTATTAATGAATTAACAGATAAATATTCTAAATTCAATATTGATGACATAATTGAAACAAGAATTAAACAAGCCATAAATATTATCAAAATAGCTAACAAGAAAGTCCTTGATGACATTTCAAATTCATTTACTGAAGTAAAGACATATACCATTGCCTTGAAAAAGTGTTTTGATGCTTCACAAGAAGAAGTATCAAAATTATCAATGAAATTGAATCAATTCACTGCTGATAATACAAGACGGACAGAGTTATGGCAAGAACTGACACATAAAGAAGACATGTATAAAATTGAAGTAATAAATTTAATCCAAGGCTTCCAACATGAATACAGAAATTCCCAAAGGTGTAGCAACAGTAAAATGAATGATATTGAACAAATACTGAACACCTTACCAAGAATGTCTACACCTCTGAATCAAGAATGAGGGCACAAGAATTCCAAGTCCACAAGTATTGGATCCTGATAATTCACAGTTAAAAAACAAATTATCCACTCCTTTTCATAACATGGAACAATCAATGGGCCAAGCACTCTTGAAAGAAGTTCCAAAACTTAAAGAATGGCCTCACTTAAGTGGTGAAGGAGAGTATGACCATATGGAATTCATTAGAGGTATTGACATGATCAAAGAGGATTTTGAATTACCAGACATATTGGTAACAGCCATATTTAACACCTTTTTTACCAGATCAGCTCACAGATGGTACATAAAAATAAGACAAGCACATGGACACCAGAGTTGGACTTGGTGGAAAACCCAAATCATTAACAAATGGGCAAATAATGCTTGCAGGTTTAAAGTTGAAACAGCCTTTGAATCTTCCAAATTTAATGCTGATAAAGACAAAGCTTTACCATGGTTTTGCCAACAAAAAGACAGATTAACAGCATTATATCTAGACATGTCAGAATTTATGATCCATAGAAAGATTCTGAGACAATCTGGAGGTGACTTAGAGCATGCTTTCAAAAGCAGGACTACTGAACAATCTTCAGAAGAAGAAATTATCAATATTAGAGGAAGTAACCACCAGAACCAAAATTGGTTCTAGTAGGGTGAATCTCAAAACAAGGTTTAATACACCTTGGAAAGATTCTGGGGACAAAAACCCCAAAGGAAATTCTAGTAATATGAAGTATAAATCTGCAGATACAGTCAGAAAGTGCCATATTTGCCAAAGCACCACCCATTTGGCAAATACATGTCCAAAAAGGGGGAAAATCAATGGAATTGACATTGAAAAGGAACCTGATGTTGAAAAAGAGGACATAATTGAAGAAAATTCAGATGATAAGTCATCAATATTTTCTGAATCCTCAAAAGATATATAAAATATCAATGCGACTTTTGACATCATGGAATCTTATTCCCACTTACCACAATTGAGCAATGGTCAACTTAATTTATCAAAAGTTCAAGATGCACAAGTTATGAAAACAAAACCAAACAGGGGAAAAGGCTATACAGCTGGTAACTCCTGTATAACAGAAGTGGTGATTGACAACAAGCCCACCAAAATTTTGCTTGACCCAGGAGCCTTCTGCTCTTGTGTTTGAAAATCTTTTCTTAAGACTTGTGTACCAAATTTTGAAGACCAATTGTTACCAATTGATGGTATAAAATTCAACAGTGCAAGTAACCCAATGAAAGCATTAGGAATATTTGAGACCAATGTCATATTCCCACACATAAATGGGAATTTAAGAATCACAGTTGAATTTGTTGTTATTGAAAATTGCTCTAGTACCCATTTTATATTGGGAAATGATTATTTAATCATGTATGGGATAGATTTACATAATAACAAAGACAGATACTTTACTATTGGAGACGATAAGCGCCAAAAATTTGCCTTTTTACTATTTAAAAGACAAATTACAGTAAACAAAGTATCACCAGTCAACTTAGAGTTAGAGAAATTCAAATCTGAACAGTTAAATGAGGCTGAAATAAGCCTTCATCTGACTGATAAACAAGAAAATGAACTTTCTTCCCTTTTATATGACCACAGAGGAGCATTTGCTTCAGACAAAGAACCTCTAGGAGCAATTATTGGTCATGAAGTTGACATCATTCTTAACATTGAGAGACCTTATCCACCACTCTTAAAAAGACCTGCATATCCATCAAGTCCAAAATCAAGAGAAGCTCTAGAAATTCATATCAAAGAACTTCTGGACCTTGGTTTAATAAGAAAAGTAGGCCAAAATGAAGAAGTATAAATAACTACACCAGTCATAGTGGCATGGCATAATGGAAAATCCAGAATTGTTGGGGACTTTAGAGCTCTGAACACTTACACTTTTCCAGACAGATACCCAATACCAAAAATCCAAATTGCCCTTACTCAAATATCTCAAGCAGTGTATATAACCACTATGGATGCCCTCAAAGGATTCCATCAAAATGTGGTGACACCAAGAGCAAGAAAATACTTGAGAATCATTGTTCATTGTGGAGTGTATGAATACTTGAGGATGCCCTTTGGTATCAAAAATGCACCTTCACACTTCCAAAGAATGATGAATGAAATCTTCCCTGAAGAACTCTCAGAGGGATGGTTAACCATTTACATTGATGACATTATTGTCTGTTCCAAGACTTGGGAAGAGCACATGTACAGATTGTCCAGAGTTTTGATGAAAATTCAATCAGTAAGCATGAAAATCTCCTTGAAGAAATTTCATTTTGTATTTAAAGAACTTAAACGACTAGGACATGTTGTATCTGGTTTGTCCCTTGGAATTGATAAAAACAAAGTTGCAGCAGTATTGCTAAAACCCATGCCTCAGAATAAGAAGGAAATTCAGTCATTCTTAGGTTTTGCAGGATACTACAGGAAACACATTAAAGATTTTGCATCCATAGCAAGACCACTTTATAAATTGTGTCACAAAGACACAGTATTTGAAATGACTGTTGACAGAGTCAAAGCTTTTGAGTCTCTAAGAGAAGCCTTGACCACTGCTCCACTCTTACTTATTACAGACTTTAAATTACCTTTCAAACTGTATTTTGATGCATCAGGGGATGGACTGGGTTCTGCACTTCACCAAGTTCAGATCATAAATGATAAACCTGTAGAAGGACCAATATGTTTCATATCCAGGCAAATCAAACCAACTGAAGCCAGATATGGAGCCAGCCAAATGGAATGTCTTTGTCTTGTCTGGGCCTTGAAAAAATTAAACTACTTCTTGGAGGGATGCATTTTTGAGGTGATAACAGATTTTACAGCTGTCAAATCACTTTTAAATATGAAAACACCCAACAGACATATGCTCAGATGGCAAATAGCCATACAAGAATACAGAGGAAATATGACTATTGTTCATAAGGATGGGAACATTCATAAGAATGCAGATGGACTAAGCAGATGGCCATTACCAAATAATATTGATAATCCTGCTTATGTGCCAGAAGAAGCTTCATCACAAATTCCAATAGAAGGAATAAGTGTTACAGACTTGAACACCACCTTCTTTGAGGAAGTCAGATGTAGTTACACTCAAGACAAGAATTGTAGCATCTTATGCCAATTACTTAACAAAGACTGTAAAGACAACTCTCTAATAAATGCCTTTGATGAATTATGGAGAAACTCTTATGATGAAGGAAGATTTCACCTACTGGATGGTATAATTTACCACAGAACCAAGCACACATGTGTCATGACAGTTGTAGACAGGTCATTAATCAATCTTGTACTGAAAGAATACCAGGATAGCCCCTTTTCAGGACATCTGTCTGAAGACAGAACAAGAGAGAAGGTAAAGACCTGCATATGGTGGCCAATGTGGCAGAAAGATGTTGCAGAGTATTTCAAAAGCTGTGACAGATGCCAAAAGGCAAATAAATCCACTGGCAAGAGACTTGGAAATATGATAAAACTCCAAGAACCAAGCAGACTTTGGGAAATTGTCCATATGGATTGGGTAACTGGCCTACCACCAGGAGGTGACAGAAGTTATAATGCTTGCCTAGTAATTGTGGACAGATTCAGTAAAACTCCAATCTTTTTACCATGTCACAAAGATGATACGGCCATGGATACAGCTCTTCTGATATGGAATAGAGTAGTATCATGGACTGGGATATTTACAAATATCATTAGTGATAGGGATCCCAAATTCACTTAAGCACTATGGACAAATCTTCACCAATTATTTGGCACTAAACTGTCTTTCTCTACAGCCTACCACCCAAAAACTGATGGCCTGGCTGAAAGGATGATCCAAACCTTAGAGGACATGGTGAGAAGATTTTTTGCATATGGCCTTGAATTCAAAGATTGTGATGGATTTACCCATGATTGGTGTACTCTGTTGCCAGCACTGGAATTAGAATATAAAACATCAATCCATGCCAGTACCAATCAGACTCCTGCTATTCTAGAAAAAGGATGGAACCCCAAGTTACCCCAAGATTCCTTGAGGAAAGACTTAATTTAAATACATCCCACAGCTGCTAGCTTCAAAGGAATGCTAGACAAAGCTATAAAGCATGCAGTAAGGTGCATGGAGGACTCTTTTTCATATGCTAAAGACAAATGGGATAAATCACATGCAACTCCAGATTTCAAAGTGGGGGACCTAGTTCTTGTATCCACCACTAACTTCAATAACATCAAAGGATGTAAAAAGTTGAAAGACTCCTTTGCACAACCTTTTGTGATTAAGGCCCTCCATGGATAAAATGCTGTTGAAGTAGAGTTATCTGAAGAACTTAGCAATAATCATCCTACATTTCCAGTGAGCTTGATAAAGCCATATAAATCTAGTGATGCTGAGAAATTTCCCTTGAGGAATAAGATTCCCCAAGTTATACCTCCTATTGAGACATCTGGTACTAAGAAAATTACCAAAGTTCTTAGAGAAAGGAAATTAAGAACCAAAAAAGTAAGGGAATACCTTTTTAGGTACAGTGACCCAACTTGTGAAGATGAATGGTTAGAAGAAAAAGATATACCAGAATCTACCAAACTCCTCAGGAGATTCAGACACACTAGAAACACCAATATTACAAAGTAATATTCTTTTTTAGGGGGAGGGGATGTGAGCCTTAGAGGTAATTTCATATACCCAAAAGACCACAAATACAAAATTAACATATTAATATAAATAAAATAAATTTATTTATATTATTAGAATAGAAATAGAAGTATAAAAATAAAATTATATTCAAAATAAAAAAATTAATTACAATTTAAAAATAAAATTACATTAAATTTTGGAATTATAAAATTACATTTATACTTGAAAAAATTGAGTAAAAATTAAATTTTAACAAAATTGTAAAAAATAAATAAATTTGGAAAAAAAGTTAAATAAAAATTAATATAGCTTTTTATCCAATAAATAAACATATAAAAATTATTCCACCATTGGATTCCTCATAAAAAATCAGGTGGGGTCACCTCTGAGTGAAATTCTTGTAACTCAACTCTAAACATGCTTAAATTAAGCTTTTAGTATTTTCAATACAAAAGTTGAAAATCCTCAAAACTTTAATTTAATTCACACCACATGTGGTGTTAACCATCAATTTTTGTGTTAAAATTGAGGTGTTGTGTTTAGTTTGGAAGTTATGAGGAATTGAAGTATTTTCAGTTGAATTCAATTGAAATGTCAAAATGTGTGCGTGTATTACATAAGTGAACTTTGATTTAAATATGAGGTATCAATTATTACTGTATTTTACTGTACAATTCAATTGAATTACATATGTAAATTATAAGTATAATACATGATGAGGAATTAAAGGAAAAATAAATTGGAAAGATTAAATTTGGGGGGGAAAAGGAACTCCAGCTCTAAGGGGGAGCTAGACCCCCAAAATCCTTGCTGACAGGCGTGGGATGTCAAAATTCACGCAAAAGTTCATCACTTTTGGCCTGGAATTGAGTTACAGGGTCTGTGGACTCAATTGATGATGAGGTTTTGATACCAACTGGGGTAGTTTTAGCTGTTGCCAAGAGGTTAAAACTACTCTTAAGATAAAGCCATCATAGTAAAAACAGGTTTAACTGGTTTCTAATCCTCTTACACACATTCTGACGTGTTTTGAAAGCTCTAAACCAGGTATTTCTATAGTGATGGCTGATTTAAGGGTCTAAAATGGCTAAAAATGGCTTAAACCAGCCCTTTTTGGTGTAAATCAGGGTTCAATTATGCCATAATTGGCTTTTCTGTTGTCAGACTGTTTTTCACGACTGACAAGAGTAAATTTTACTTTTGGAGTAAGAGAATTGATGGCTATAAAAGAATGTCTTCTTTGCCCCACTTTTCTCTTAATGTTAGAATCTTTTCCTTTTATGATTAGTTTAAACATTGTTAAACCAATCAATAAGAGATTCCAACCACCTTTATCAAATCATTTTAAACCTTTTAACCACGTGAAAAAACCATTATAATCATTTTTACCCCTGAACCACCCCAAAAGTGAATTAAAGCATCTTTCATCACTGTAAACTTTGTCACTTTGTTTCCAAAGTCACTCTGGTCACTTTTGGGCCTGTTTTCTCTTTAATATTCTTTTTAAATACTCTGTTCTTTAATTAATTGCTTGCAGTTCTTTGCTCAATTAATTCCAATTGAAATTGCTCTTGATGAAATTTCTTTTGTAGCCTTAAATATCTCTTGTAGAGTATTTTTGGATAACTTTTTATTGTTGGTAAAACAATAAATCTTTATAATATTATTGTTTTATACTAATAAATTTATAAACAATAAAATTAGTGTGTTTTCTCTTAAAAATAATATTTCTTACTATTTTAATTGATTTTTACCTTATACAAATTTTGAGGACAGGAAAAGTACTTGATTTTTTAATAAAAGTTTCATATCCACACCTTACAAATTCCAATCATCTGATTCAATTTATCAAGAATGAACTATACTCATATTTCTCATATATATCTCTATGAAAGTTTTACAGTAAAAACTATCAATATTACTACTTTATTTGTAGATTTAAGCCCACCTATGTATTACACATTCACAGCTTGATAGCTTTTATTAAATTCTCTAAACTTTTCCTAGCCTTTGAGATACACATAATACATAATGTTAACACAAAGAATTATGGGAGCTGGAAAATTTGGCTTTATTAGAAGAAAATTCTTATGAGTTTTGGTTTATCATATTTTAAAACCTGAAAACTCAATTTGAGATTATTTGAAGCTAACCTACAGAAATCTACCCAGAGGTAACCCAGAGTTAAATTTCATGAGTAATCAAAATCAAAATTCAATTCATGTTTTTTTTCAAAAAAATAATTCTTCAATATTTTCAATAAATTAAGTTTTCTAAGAAAAAAATTATTTCTTATTTTTCCTTAATTTTATTTATTTTTTTTCAAATTATGTATTTATCTCAAGTTTATTGGGATAATTGAAGAAATATTAAGAAAAAATGAATTTTACAAATTATAATTTCATATTTGTGGTATTTTTGATAGCTTAAAGTACCTTCAGGGTTCACAAGCCCTCCCATTCACAAGGAATATTACTCAATAATATTTTTGTTTCTAGTTCTTCTCGAAATTTTGAGAAGCTTGATTGCATAAGGAATTTCCCTTTCCTCCAATCCTTCATCTTCAAAATTGTTATCACTATATACTTAAATATATTCCCTTACTTTCTTGGCTCTCAGTTTTCTTTCCTTAAGAGCTTTGGTCATTTTTTCACACCCAAAAATCTCAAAAGGAGACTTATGCTTTGTGATTCTGTTCCTAGAGTGGAATTTTCAATAATCGCAATACTGGTAATTATTGATAAGGCTTACAGTTAATTTTGTATTCCCATTAATTAATTCCTTATAAAGTTATCCCTCTATAAAATTCCATGCAAGGCTTTAATGAATATTTCAGATTTTTAAATCCTTTGAAATTTTTAATCTTAATAGTTGACATGAAAACAATATCCCTACATTAAAACATGGATATTAATGTTATATTTTTAATTTTTCTTTTTTATATTTAAAATTATTATCTATGAATCTGACAGCACACTGCTTTCTTTTTCAAAAATTTCTTTGAACCTTTCAGCTGTGGTGTATATCTGAGCCATTTCTTTCCACATAGAAAAATGGGGTATTCTTATAATCAATTCTTTTTTTTCAAATAAAATGATTCTTTTTTGTTCTAGAATTCAAAGTTGTTGTGTATTCTAGCTTCAAGGAAAGAAAAGGGGTACATAAATTATGGGTTAATTAATCACAGAATTCAAATACAAGCTTATCTTCATTAACATATTTGTATTACTTTCTCTTCTCATCCATCAATCTATGGGTGATAAAAAATGTAAAATATAATTTGATCACAAATAGTTTTTGAATAGTTTTCCACAATAGTTTTTGAAGAGTTTTCCACAGTGATTAAGTTAATCTGAGATATATGTATCTAATTAGGTTGGTAAATAGAAGAGCTAATGAAACTTCTCCATTCCAAAGTTGAGAGCTTTATCCATGGCTGAATCATATTTCCTAGAAAGATGAAAATATTGGTATCTTTCTGGATATTTCAAAAATTACCAAGAAAGGATTACATCTTTTATCACCTCATGGAGTTATACAAGTAAAATAATTCCTATTTTCAGATTCCCATGGCTTACTTGTCTCTGGTATATTAATAATATTACAAAGTCTTTTCCTGGAAAGGTCTATTTACTTTGGGAATATTTCAACTGTATTTTGGAATTTGAATAAATTCTCTTCCAAATAGGCCACCATATTCAGTTTTTTAGCTTTTCTCTGATCCTATCCTTAAAAACATTTCTTTATAATAAACTTTCATTCCATTCTTTAAGCACAATATCTAAAATATTTCTTTTTATAACCTTGAGGACACAATTATTCTTTTTCTTATGGTAATTATTCCATAAATTAGGTAAAATATCCCTTTGTAATAGGATATTTCCATTCATAATCCATAGAATAAATTAGAGTATTCTTTTTCATATCTTTTAGTAGCTATTGGAACATGATACTATATTTTATTCCCTGATTTTAGCTATTTTCAACTTCCTCAAATAATTTATTATTAAATTAAGTAACAGTAATTTGTTCAATTGTAATTTGTGGTGAAGCTTATTCTGGAACATACACAGGTTTATCTCTTTCCTTTAGAAAAGACAATATGGCTACTACATACAAAAATCTTTTCATTATTCCCATTATCATGGAAAATTTTCATGTTACCTCTCTACTATCTTATAATTTGTCTGTCTGGTGTTTGTATCTTGAAAAGATATTTCATGGACTTAAAATTTTTATCAACTCAAAACTACAATCTTCAAGAAAAAAATATAATTTTTCCAAGCTCAAAACAAGAAATAAATTTTAAAATTTAATTTATTGATATGTGAACTAAGTGGTTTTAATTTCCTAGGATATTAAAAAAAATGTTGCCTCTACAGGTTTTAATTATATTCGCTTGATGTAGGGAAGCTTCTAAACTATATCCTTATGTATCAATATCAATCTTGAAGTGAAGCTTATAGTCTTCCACAAGAAAGCTAGAAGTTTTTTTCTAAACTTCCCTTGATTATTATGGGCCTTTCACACTTTCAAATATCATTTCAAAAAACTGTATCTTTTACAAATAGATTTCACATATTTCTGGTTATAAATTCAAAAGATTCAATATTCTTTATGAAGTATCCAGAAAATTCTTAAATCACTAAATTTCCTTTTTTATTTTGAGGCATAAGCTCTAACAGGACTTCTTAAGTTTCAATTTTATATACTCTAAGGAATATTATGGATACCAAAAGGCCCAAGTCTTTAATATATTTAAAAAATAATGACCTTTCTTTAAGGTGATTTTCATGTTTACTTAATTTATTTTGTTAAGAACTCTGTATATTTTTTGCATGTGAGCTTTCCAAGTCTTGTATCAGAAACTCATTTTATAATTTCAATTAATTCATCATCTTTCTGATAGCTCTTCATGGATTACTTAATTCAAAATTCTTCAAAATTATAAATGTTTATTTTTAATACCAAATGTGATTATTAGATATCCATACACTCCATAACTACCAATGAATCTTAAATAATTCCTTTCTCTTGGTTTTTCTAAATTCTTATTTAATAATTTTAGGAAATCTAATTTACTGGATTGAACAGCTTTAGATATTTTGGTATGTTAAATATATATTTTTGATATTTTTTTCCTTTTTTTTAATAGTATAAGTGATATATTATCTAATTTTCCCTAAAATTATGAATTAACTTCTAGATTTAATATTTCTTTGTTCAGAGATTCTCTTTATTTGGGGATTTATATGTTTTCAGGCCTTCTAAATCGTGGTGGATAAGTTTTCACAATATTAAATATTATTTTAACCTTATGAATAATAGTGGATTACAGGATTTTGTCATCTTATTAAAATTACTCATTACCTCTATATATATCCAAGTAAATTTCTTTTCATTATTTTTTATAAATATTAAATATTAGTCCATATTCATCCATTTTTCTGACTTTAACTTCTCAAAAATCTAAGATGATTTATAGTGGTAATATTTTTTTTTATTAAAAATTTCTTTATGATTGTTTTCTCAAAAAACTTATTTTCCCCCTTTTTATTTTTTCTTTATTTATATTTATGGAAATATATTCTACGGATGATCAAATAATTATTTCTAAATATATAATAATTACTAGGGAATCTTTCAATAACTAAACATTAAAGATTAATACCTAAACTACCATTAATATTGGGTACTATAATACTAGTTTTAAATATTTGAAATGACTTTATAAAATTTGTTACAATATTAGATTTAATAGCATTAATTTCTAGTGATTTATCTTCAAGATTTAGAACACATCTTTAGCTAATAGCTTTTCCGAAATAAGAAAAGAAATCTCATTGGCTCAGTAATAGGTTAATAAGTTTCTTTTCTAATATTTATATAGTAACTCCCAGATTTATTAACTTTTACTCTGTTTGTTTTTCTCTTCATAAGCTTTTAATATTATATAATTGATAAATTCAATGAATTTTTATGAAATTATTACAAATCATAATAATATTAAATTATTTCAAAAGTATATTTTTTCTTATTTTTTTTTTTGTATATACATAAAAAAAAATTATTATTATTTTTATATTAGTTCTAATAAGTTCTCTAATCTTTGTCTTATTTTTTTTTCCCTTTAAATTCTCATATTATTAATCTTAACTCTTTTTAAAATTCTTATTGGCTTAATTTTAATTTATTTAAAAGATTTGAAACTTTATTAATTTCTTTAAAGATATATTATGTATATTACTAAAGTATTATTTGTATTTTTTATCCAAATAATCTTTTCAAAGTGTTTTAAAACATTTTTTAAGAGAAAATTATCTGATATGAAAGATTTTCTTTAGTGATTTCTCCTTTTTTATATCTATATATTGATAATATATTCTTCTTAGATATTTTGAATGGTTTCTTTTTCAAAAGAATTATTAAATTCTATTCCACATTGTCTTATAATTCTTCTATAAATTATTAACTCTTATTTGTCTGGATAAAGTTCTATAATTATTCCTCTTTATTATCAAAATTGTGATGAGTCTCTTTATCTGTTTCAGATTTAAATTTGAGATATTAAAAGCTTATTTCAGTTTTGAACCTCTAAGAATAATTTTATCATTTGTTGTTTTATTTTTTCCATGTGCTTTTTTTATTTTAATATACTACATATGAGATTATTTGGTAAAAAAAATGTCTTAATTCTATATTTTAACAATCTTACTGTTAAGTTAAGGTCTTATTTTATCAGATAAATACTTTTTTATGACCTTCATATATTCAAGTTATCCTTTACCACTGAAATTATTTAAATATTGGAACTTCTTTTAGTATTTCTTGACCCATTGGTGGTTTAAAATTGTTAAATAAGGTAAAAAAAAAATAAAAAACATTTTTTAATTCTTTAAATAAAATACTAATGAATTATAATTTATTATTTCTTCATTTAAATGAAAATTTTTTTTGTTTAGAAATTCTTAAGAAATTTATGAATTTTTTGTTTAATTTTAGTTAGTTTAATTTTATTATAGTTGATTTATTTCTCATTTCATGAAGAAAAAAAAATTACTAAATTTATTGATTCAATTTTTTAAATATCTTTTTTTTAATTATTATTTTTAAAATCTCTTATTTTCTTTTATTATAAAATTATAAATTTTATATTAAATTTACAGAATTTCCTTATTATTTTCTCCATTATTTTGATCATCCTTTCTTAAATTTAATATCTTTTAGTATATCAAGCTCTTCATAGTTTCATTTTTACTTACCAGATATTATCTAATCTAACTCAAACCTTTTGAGTTGAATTTTTCTATTCTGTTTCTGATTATTACTCTTGGTACCCCATAGTGTGATATAATGTTAATCAAAACAAATATTTCAATGTTGTCACCTAATCAATTTTTATTATTTCCTATAATTTCTTAGGATCTTCAATATTTTATAGAAACACAAATTTCTTTCAGTAACTTTTTTGAGCATTTTTCCCTCTTTGATTGGTTTTGATTGATTTACTAATCCTCTTCTCCCTTTTGGGCTACTAAGATTTTCTGGTCATTCTTTCTTGGTTTTATCTTTACTCATGTGACTCATGTAGTTACATTAATGAAATTATTTTAGAATTATAAATATATTATCTATATCATTTAGTATAAAGGTTACTAGATTTTTTATCCCTATTATATAAAATAAAATCTCAAATTAAAAACCTATTATAACTATTATCAGAAATCCAATGTTTTTCAATTTTATTATTTATCTCTTATCTCTTATATTTTATTTAATTTATTTTTTTGATTATGATTAATTTTTTATTATTATT